>JAOZJS010000266.1:0-51116 GCA_025882695.1 Amerodectes protonotaria | reverse complement strand
AGACGCACTATAAGGAGGAGACGAAGCTGTATTTCTGCTCTCCTGTCAAGAGATGTCGTCATAGGTAACCAAACAATTTTCAAATTTGAATAGGCCCTTTGATTGAAAAGGTTGCTCACCCCTGTAATGAACAAACACTTTCTAAGAGGTTTCCAACGCGCACCTAAATCAAAATTTGTTTTTTTCGAAATCCAACTTCATTTCCGTTCCTTGGAATCTGGTGTTTGTTTGTTTGTTTTTGGCTTTGTAATTGTAAAACGAATTTGATATGACAATTTTCACCAACCGAATTCTCTTCATCACTTGTGGTTTTAAAATGATTAGAATTCGATCATCCCATTTCCGGTACCTTTGTACTGGGAATAATGAATCTTGGTTTAAAGAGAATTTCAGGTTCCCCAAAATGAGAATATTCGGAATCAAGGTTTCGGAAATGTGTTTCTTATTTCCATTTTTTTTCCACTTTCCCGAACAAACATGCATGGGCGTGGAGAATAGAATTTTGAATTTGAAAATACGAAATATTACGTTTCGATTCTTTTCATCAATAAAACCAGATTTTTCCCTTTTCATGTTTGATTTCGGCATAATATTTCTTTTTTTTCTCTCCATGGAAACATTTTCTCCGGACGAACATTGGAAATTCAACCTTTATTGTGAATGCAGGGAGAAAGTTCAGGCGAAATTCCTTCGAAAATAAAATTCCAGTTCAAATCTTTTCAGGCCCTTTCAAATTGTTCGGTTGTTGAGAATGCCCTCTTTCTTTTGCCGAGAAAAAAATAAAAAATAAAATAGAAAAGAAAGCACCATGAATGATTGATATGTTGAAATTTGTTATCAGTGGTCGACGGAACGAAAATCGACCAACCGATCGGGCTACTTACTGATCATTAGGTTCGGGTAGCTAAACATAACGGAAATACATTCGGAAATGTTCTATGATAGTTTTGACCATCTGTCGGAAAATTAATGTCTAAAGCATTTTTTCTTCTCTCGTTTCAAATTAAAACGGTCTGGATCCATTATGGGTCACGCTACCTATATCCTTTTCCTCTAAACTCGATTTTTCTTCGAACGAAAAGAATGCCAGAAAAGATTGTAGCATTGAGCAAAATAATGTGATTCGCTGGACCAACCAATTTCTTGGTTTGTCGCAAATCTTTTCAGCTTTAAGCTTTGAGAATCGGTCGGAGACCGAATGATCATCATTATTGAAAATAAATGATGATGATGATGATTGCGGTGAAAATCCAATAATCATGACCGATGGTCCATCGTGGTCCATTAGAACCAGACTTCATCCGCATACGGATTAAATGTAAACAATATTCGATTGGGGAGATTAAGAATTACAATTCACCTGGAAAATGGAGATTATTTTGCCGATAATTTGTTTTTTCTCAGAAACCGCCGTCAAGCATACGGTTCACGGCTGATTGAATTCATATTTTTTTCCATTATTCTTGTCCATCTTCCTAGAATAACCTTAGGAGGCCACATAGGAATTCTCCTTGTTTGTTATTTATCTGATTTAAGGCTTTATTCTTTTTCTAAAAATATTATTTGAGCATCTAATATAAAAAAATGCCATTGCCCGCAAAAAAAGCGAATCCGCGAGAAATGTTTTCCGTTCCAAAACGACCAGCTAGGCAAACAGTTCATGGATGATCGGATCATGAAAAAAATCATTTTTCATCATCATCCAAATGAGAATTGAAACATTCTGAGAAACTCCTAACGGGATCATGAAAAATTCATTTCCTTTTAACGGTTCTCATTGTTGGTATTAATGGTTGTTTCGTTTGATAATCAAATTTAAAATGTGTAAATTCTCTAATCAACTTGATAAGCTTATTGAATTTCGTTGATCCAAAGGCAGAGAATTAAGCAAAAAAGTTCTACACCCGATAATTCTGAATTTTTATTCAGTTCTGCATTGATCAAGCTCGACGGAAACGGAAATCAAAACTTTCCGACAAGAACAAGACTTCTCAAAAATAGAAAAAGTGCCCATTCCAAATTATTCGAAAAAAATCAAGTATTTCCAATTTTCCAACTTTTTTGTCTGGGTACAAAAACCAAGCACTTCACCCAACTATTCGCATTATGCTTTGATGGAGTTTTGTCAGACATATGCAAGGAAATCGGAGACACAATTAGAATTAACAAAAAAAATTCAAATGAAATTCCCCCGGAACTTCTTCACAGTTTGGATTTTTTTTTCGCGCTACGGATTACGTTGCTACTGTTTTTGTCAATTTCCACTAACAACCAATTACAATCACGATCCAGAAAATTGTCAACAATTCAATGGACGTCCTCGAACGACAAGAATGTTTCGCTGTTTTGTACAATCTCTAAAATCAACATTCCTAAGCCCCAGTTCCATATAAACCCGTCGAAGAATCATGTGAATTTTTTATTGGCTTTGATTGGCTAACAATTTTACTCGAATTTCCAATTCTGAATTGTTCACAGCAGCATCTCATTGATTTATGAGCAGTTCAATTTGTTTGTATTACTTTGGAATCGGAAGAAAATCTTCAAATTTTGTCTACGTGTTGGAACAAGTTTTGTGAAATTTTGTCCTTCAAAATGATTAATGTCTTTCTTTTTTTTGATATTAACATAATTCATATTTTTGTTGAATAATTAAGTCAAGTATGTCGACATTATGGGGAATACTGAGGGTAAGGGGAGTATATGCAATAAAAACTCTCTATCTCTTTTCTGTTTTAATTCACTTTATTTTCCTTTGTGAGGAGATGACACAATGATGTTTGCATATATTTCCTTTTTCCTTTTTTTTTGGTTGGAAATTCCAAAATTTTTCCTGAATAGAATATAGAGAGATCGTCCGAAAAATGAAATGAAATAAATGTGTGCAAGCTCTCCGGAATAAAAGTCATTTTCGCTTTCATTTGGAAAATGGCGAACCATTTATTTTCATTGAGAATGATAAAAAATTGTTGGTACAAAAGGGAATCAAGTAATAAGTATCAAGTTAACAAGATTGGATTCTGCTATTCTTCTTGTCTCTCTCTCTCTCTCTCTATCTTTCGATTGCTCTCTTTTTTTCGGAAATAACAAGCACAAACCGAACGGGTACTGAATGGAATGGTATAAAATTTTTTGGAACCAACCTGGGGAAACATAAATCAAAGTTTGTTGATGATGAAATTTTTTTTTCTCTCTCTCTTTGATTCGGTTCCCGTGCAAACTCAATTGAGATTGAGTTTCATTTGCGAACAACATGAAAACGAAATCTCTCTCTTTCTCTCTCTCTCTTCCTCTCTCTGCCAAATTGTTTGGTTGATTCTTTTGGATGGAATAATGGTGTCGGTGAGCTATTGTGCAAGAAACAAAATAATTTAAAAACCATAAAACTTTACGGGCGACTTCGCTTGGAGCCACACTTGCATTTTTGTTTGATTTCAATCTGGGTGACCTTGAAAATTAGTTTTCAGGGTTTACCCGGGATGGAATCCTAAGTTTGAAGGCTCAATATTTAGCTGTCTTATTTGTTCTATTTTATTTCATTCGCTTTCCCTCCCTCTTATTATGGCATCAGTTAGTTATAAACTTGGGCCATCATTTTGACGTTCTTATTTTCATTGGTTGCGTCGAAACATACAATTTTTGGCCAAACAAGAATACTTGAAGATAACCAATTTGAAGGGGAATGTGATCGATATGTTGATAAATTGTGTTTGAGAAAGTGGGTTGTTTTGGTTTTGTTGCAATATCAGGGATAAAAAAAGTTGATATGTTGACAAGTTGATCAATGTTCCAGTATCATTTGGAACACACGCACACACATACACACACACAGAATAGTATCCACCCTTATATCAATACCCAAGTTGGTATTATATCAATATTGTTGTTTGAAAATATACTTTTTTTTTATTTTCTCAACATTATTTCTCTCTTTATCTTATATCTTTGTTTCCTCTTATATATTCTGTTACTTATTCTCCATCGAAAACAACTTTGCAAATAGCCCTGCCATTAATAATAGCATCTTTAAGTTCAAACGTTGTTGAAAGTTGTAAGATTTTTGTTCACACCCCTTTAAATGGAAGTTATTAATAAATTAAAAACAAGCCATTTGTCTTTTGTTGATAATATAACTAAGCAGTAAGTCTTGGGCTTTATAAGACACAAGAAAAAATTTAAATTCGAAATAATGAAAATTACTTTTTCTGTTTTTCCTGTTTTTAAGGCGAAAATCTGACAATTCGGATGAAATAGACCAAGAACATTCGACATCAACAACTTCAAGAATCACCAAACCTTCTATTTCTGGTATTAATGAGATAAAAAAATCGAAATTAGTCGAAGTCAACGAAGAGAAAAGAATAGAGCAGCAGTATAGATCAGAGAAGGCAAATTTAATTTTCACCACAAAAAGCGGCAAAAGTCTTCTGTTGGACTCTAATAATAAAGTGATCCTTATCAAAGGAAAAGAGAGTGGTAATAAGCAAAATATTAATAACCAAAATATCCAAACAGCATCGAAAAAGAAGCATCATTCGACTAGCACTGTATTTAATTCAAGCACCGCGACATCTCCAGCAATAGTTGCTGAAGCTATAGCAACAGAACAGGCGGCATCACCGATTGTTGTTTCATCGTTGCCATCGTCAACTAAAAACAACAACAACAATAGTAATAGTAATACAAAGAATAATAATAATAATCTGTCTTCATTCATCATAAAAAAAGACCACAATCAAAATAAACATATTCAACAGACAAAGAATTCTGATTCAATCACAGCCCAGAAAAAACACTCCTCTGGAAAGAAAGAAACCGTTGTGAAGATAGTTGAACTCACTGCAAAGCAACAATCACCAACAAGACAGAGACGTTCTTCGGATGAAGAAATTAGATATCGTTACCAACGATATCTTGAATGGGAAACTAAATTAAAGTGAGTTTCGTGATTTTTTTCCTTATAATTTCGATTCGTAATTTGGAATATTTGTTTCAGAGATCAGAACAAAACTGATTACACCTACGCACATAGCTATAGTTATAGCCCTTTAGTGTCACCAGCTGAACAATTTGATTGGACCGTTCCTAACATGTCAAGACCATCTATCAGGCATCGAGGAACTGATCAAGCTCTTGATGAGAAGCATTTTATCCCCGCACAGTATATGCAAAGTGTTCCCATAGTGACACGTTCTCAATCCGCCTACAGGGTAAGTGTCAAAACCAATTTATTCACAGAGAATTTTGTACGATCCTACCATTTTTTTTCGCACAGTCTGATACACATTTTATCAGGAGGAAAGATATCGAACCAGTTTATCATTCGACGCCCGTGAAATCTATCAATCATAAAGCGACCTCAGGTACGGTTATTGCCAATCGTCTTGCTTGATTAATTGTTCCACTGGTTTTTCTTTTGGCAGAATTTTCCGACGATGACGATGAATTAAATAGCACTATTCTCACATCGCCTAGAATTCAAAAGACCGTCTCACAAAAGTATACAACCAACTATGCAAGTAGGCGAGATCATGATCATAATTTTTCCGAAGAAGACGATGAAGAAGAATTGACCACAATCAGAAAAATCACTCGATACATTATTACGACTATAAGAAATACATTTACGTCGAATGTTGAAGAAACGGAATATGGTAATTTACAAACCAACGGAACCGATGTGCCATTATCCTCCACCAACTACAGACAAAATTATCATTTATACTCGAAAAATCAAAATACACAGCAAACTTTGAAAAACAGTGCTAACCCCGTTGGTAATAATGCTATAACCCCTTTTTCTTCTTGGTTCTGGTTTGGAAGCGCCACTGACGTGGACGGAAATGAAGATAGAAATAATGGAGTTGATAAGAAACGATCTTTTTGGTGTGGCTGGCCATTTTGGCTTCTGTTATTATTTTTTCTATTTTTATTACCTTTGTTACTGAGCTATCTTTTGGGTTGGTCCTATAGTTCATCATATTATAAGCTTATACATTTGCATGATGAATCGAAATTCATTGATCTACCGTCATCTGTATCACCATCTTATCTCACACCATTGGTATCATCCATATTCGTTTGGCCCCAATTTCTCTCATCTGAAACTTGGCGATCTTTTCTTCCCTATGGTAAATTGAGCTCATCATCTCATCTTCCGAATCAAGATTTGTCGGAATTGGCTGCAGAAATTTTTTCACTCAAACAAGAATTGCTTGCCCTTAAAAATAATCTGAATTCTGGTGGCTCTCAGGAACCCTCGTCGCCACCATCATCAGAGATAGATGGACTTCTTGCAAAGATCAGTGAACTGCAATCTCAACTAACTTCCTGCTGTCGAGCCAATTTGCCCGATGAAATCGAAAATCGTGTTCACCTTGCTGTCAGTAGCAAAATGTCCGATTTGCA
Organism: Amerodectes protonotaria; assembly: GCA_025882695.1. Taxonomy (NCBI): domain Eukaryota; kingdom Metazoa; phylum Arthropoda; class Arachnida; order Sarcoptiformes; family Proctophyllodidae; genus Amerodectes; species Amerodectes protonotaria. Next base: position 44,708 of record JAOZJS010000266.1, on the reverse strand, counting down.
ACAACATTATGATGCACGATTAAAGTCTGAAGTGGAAAATGTCAAGTCTTATTTGCTACGATTTGTTAATGAACATTATGCTGATTTGAATAACTCCATAATTAGCCGAATGCAATCGGAACAAAATCGACAGCAGCAACAGACGGAAACTACGTCGACCGGGGTCGATGTTCAGAATTTGATCCGTAAGGCATTGGCCAAGTATGATGCAGATAAAACTGGTAAGACAGATTTCGCTCTCGAATCATCAGGTTGGTATTTTCTAGTTCCTAGGCAACCTTTTCAATTAAAATTTCATTCCAGGTGCTTGGATCATAAGTACACGTTGCTCAGAATCCTATGAACTTTATTCGGCTTCATATAAATTGCTTGGACTTACTTTATGGCGTTCGACCAACAGCCCTCGTGTGGTGATTCAATATGGTGTGGTTCCTGGAGAATGTTGGTGCTTCAAAGGATCTGAAGGACGGATCGCTATTCACTTATCTGCTCGGATAATTCCTACGGCATTCTCTTACGAACACATTCCAGTTGAATTATCTCGCGATGGCCATATTCGCTCAGCACCACATCGATTTCTGGTGTATGGTCTTCGTTCAGATAATGACGAAAAACCAGAGCTTCTTGGTGAATATGAATACAAGATATCGGATGGAGACAATCAGCAACAACAGCCATTACAACGTTTCACTGTTCAAAACGTTGATGTTGCCAAGCACACGTTTGATAGGATTGAATTATCAATCAAATCCAATCATGGCCATCCAGAATATACTTGCCTTTATCGTTTTCGTGTTCATGGTATTCTTCCTGCTACTAATACTTAAATCAAAACTTAAATCAGGCCTTATTTTATTAATCAAACCAAAAAAAAACTAAGACAAGGTCAGGATTCATCCAGTGATCAACAAGTGTGTCATATTGCTTCTTCAATCCATTATTCGGTGATTATTTTTATTTTATCTCTCTTTGATAATGTCATAAACACTTATAAACCTGGTGATGATTAGAGGAAAACCAAAAAAGCAAGGATCGACATTAAACCTTTATTATTGATAAAATAAAATTACATTTAAAGGAAAATCACAAACTTAGAATAAAAGGCATTGCCTATTTTGGATCTTTTGGTATGGTGGAGGTATTTTTGAAAAATAATTCCATCAAATATTGTCGGGTCTCTTCAGGTGATTGAACATTTCGTCCAATAGTTCTTGGATCTTGGTAAATCATATAATCATTACCACCAGGTTGACAGCGATCACCAAAAAAATAAATTCGATCATAATTTGATTCAACGAATTGCAAACAAAACCGTTTATCCCATCCTTTCGGATAACAATCCACGCTAATTTGTCCACCCAAAGCAAAATCCATAGGTACAGGAAAATTTTTAAACTCTTCTTCAAGTGCTTCGACCAATTTTTTACGTATTCCATGTTGTTTATCATATTCAAAGAACTGATCACGTTCAGCTCTTGAACAACTCCGACCAACCGGGCAAACATTGATCAGGCCATTCCGGAATTCGATAAAATTGCCACGTTTCACCGGCAATATTAGCTTGGAAAAGTATCCAAGAACAAAATTTATCAACTGTTGAGTGCCTTGCTCACCGAGTTTGTCCAATATGCTTTGTTTGGCAATCAATTCACCATTATGATAGGCCACCAGACCGTTTTCGGCGAACACATACGGAAACGATTGTACCAATCGTTGAATTTGTTCTTGGGAATTCAAAACATCATGCTGCTGTTCCCCACCCGGAACCATTTGTTCGGCAATTTTGGCCAAATCCGAACCTCCAACCAGACCAACATCTACTTTAGCTTTTAATTGTTCTAAAAATTGATACATTTCCGTGGTGATTGAAGCCCGTGACTTGGTCAATGTTCCATCCACATCGAACAAAACGATTGTTCGCGGATATTCCTTGGAATCGGTGGTTGATGGAGTTGACATTATTGAAATTGGTACGTTAGAAACTCGATGATCAACAGGGAAAAAAGAAATGCAATCAAATGAAATAATCAGAAATCAGAATCAAATCAAAGGCAAATAATCGGCAAAATGCGCCAATCACACATCATCCTTAGTTCGGGTATGAAAAAATATAGGATCTCAATTCTTCAAGACGCTTTTGCTGACATCTTGAGACTGAATTTGGAACCACACACCGCCATTACCAGAATATCTTTATAATGATGCCCCTAATTGATTTTATTTTGAAAAGGGTTTGCACCGGAAACTGGAAACACTATCATCGCCAGAAAGTGAAGCCAGAAATGAGCGGGAAAAAGTAGCCAATGGTTTTTTTTAAAAATTCAAATGATAATCAGTTGAAAATCAATGCGCAGGCTCATACTCGTGAAAAATTTATTCAAATATTCGCTTCAGCGCCATCTGATAGATTCTCAGTCCACTCAACAAAATTCAAACCAGAACAGAATTTAGAATCAAACAGAATCAATCGGATCGATCAGATTTTTAGGAAATCATTACCATTGATCAGAATAAACTATACAAAACTAAATATTTATTGATTTGGTTTATTTAGCTTTTAAAAACTAGGATCAATTTTCTTCTGTTTTAGAGGAATCCGACAACGAGATCATCAACGGGGATGCAAATATTTAGGCATGCAAAAGTGTGTGTGTGTGTGTGAATGTGTGGAAAATTTCCTTGAAGTGCAAAGCATTCAAAAGTTAACTTTGATGAAGATTTCCGAAAAAAGATACCACCATCATCATCATGGTGTTCATCGGCGGCGTATCGGTTTTTTCTTCTTCGTCTTAAAGATCCTAACCAATATATCAACAATATCGTTTTTGGATTTCTTTTTTCATGCACTAACCATGCACACATTGATTTTAGCGATCGCCTGACATATTTGTTTCGGTTCTTTTTTTTCGCCTGATTTGATTTTGGATTTACACTTTGTTTGATTGCTTCATCAACATTTTTTTTTCTCAAACATCGAGGCGACCATCAAGACGATCTCAATTTTAGTCGCTGACAAATTCGTCGAACTTGGAAACAACCGCCAGTGCCAAATGAATTTTTCTCGAGCTAATTTGGTTCCGAATCAGAATCAGACTGATGTAGTTTTTTGTCCGAACTAGCAACAACAGTGGGAAAACCTTAGTTGATTGGGATTATCATAAATCAAAAAAAAAGTATCGGAAAAAAACAAACCAAAATCCTCGGCCAAAATGATTTTTGAAACCGGATCCTGAAGCTTGTCCCCATTTTCCATGTCCAAGAATGTACTTTTTTCGAACGTACATTTGGATTGACAAATGTACGAACAATAACCAAATTGAAATTTGGTTTCTTCGTTTCTATTCTCGAACAAGCACAATCAGAAAAAAAGTGTACCGAAAATCCAAAATAAATAAACAATTCAAATATCGGCGAATGCTGATATCTCGAGACACCGGTCTGATCTTTGAATGGACTTTCCTCGTGTAACAATTTGGACTTGTTTGGTAATTTCTTGATTTCTTGATTAATCGATTGATTATTAAGCCACCACGTGGTGGTGAATCACAAAAACAAAACCGAACATCAACAATCCTCACGATGGATCCATCACATGTTGGATCTATCTGCTCCTTGAGATTCACGAGAACGGTTTTCCTTGACGCGCGAAAGATGATCCTGATAACCGTTGTTTAAACATTTTTCATCAGGAAACTTTGCATCTCCCCCGGGATGATATCCGAGATTATCAAGATTTCCGCTATCGCTACGAAACATAAATGTTTCCTTGGTGGCTGTGTCAACATCGTTACCAACAACATTATCATCATCATTAGGATGGGCGAAACATGCTAGAAATCCTGGTCATATGAGATTGATGGTGGTGGTGGTGGTGGTGTGTATGTATTGGTGCTTCTGTTGTATCCAAACGATTCTTGCAACGATCATTGAAACGAAAACAGGCGGAGTATCACCATTCGTGCATTATCATTAAGAGAAGAGAGAGAGAGAGAGGACATTTTATTATCATCTATGGCCCCTTTACAGACATACACGTATTCAAAAATACTAATACATTTCTGGTCACACTTTCGGCTGTTTCGTGGATATATAAAATGGCCTGAACCGATCCCGAACTATCAATTTATTAGAAAGCAACCATCCTTGTTGTTTAAGAAACTGTACAATTTTTTTTTGAATTTTTGCTGTGAAATCATTTACTCGTAAACAGTCGCTATTAAATTCATTTCTCAATCGAGAATATGGAGATTGCTTTGTCTCAAGAAAACCGCAATAATATTGGCGAACATTTCCGAGATGCTTCGGAACCAGAGGATTTTGGTGACAGCGATCAACACCATACCTATGAAACACGTGATTATGAAAAAGATTCGGCAATGTTGAATGCATCGTTGAGAAAGATCAGCGCCGATTCATTTGGATCCGAATCCATTTTTTACATTGATCCATCTGAACATTTTCGCCCAGAGCATAAATCTCCAGAAGAGTATCGTATTTACACTACCAATCAGGTACAAACATTAAAGACCTTCACATAAATCCGACAATTGTATCCAATGTACCACAATCGAGCATTTGTCCCCTGAATTCCCTTTGTTTGTTAGCAATTTATAACTAATCGAAAAAAATTGTATCGTTTTTCTTCTTCCCCTTTTTTTTATTGATTATCTTAGGATGATTATATCCAAAAACGAGTATTTGAAACATATCGGTTGATGCACACCAATCAAACATTGGCCTTCGCTGGTAATCGTCTTGATCATTGGACTCGTTTCGATAAATGTAGACTAGGTATAATGGATGCATTGGAGAAATTAAATTGTTTAGTCGATGAAAGTGATCCAGATGTGGATCTACCAAATATAATACACGCGTTTCAAACTGCCGAACGAATCCGTGAGGCACATCCAGATCTGGATTGGTTCCATTTGACCGGATTAATCCACGACCTTGGAAAATTGATGGCCGTATATGGTGAACCACAATGGGCGGTGGTTGGTGATACATTTCCATTGGGTTGTAAAGTAGGATCATCGGTTGTTTACCGTGACGAAACGTTTGACATGAATCCGGATGTCCAGAATCCATTGTATAATACTGAATATGGTATATATGAGCCAAATTGTGGATTGAAAAATGTGGTAATGAGCTGGGGACACGATGAATACATGTATCGTGTGTTGAAAAATCATCCGGATTGTTCATTACCAGAGCAAGCATTCTATATAATCCGTTTTCATTCATTTTATCCATGGCACACTGGAGGCGATTATTATCACCTTTGTTCAAAACACGATCTTTCCATGTTGCCATGGATCAGAGAATTCAACAAATTTGATTTATATTCAAAGGAGCCCAAAATTCCGGATATACCTCAATTGATACCATATTATCAATCATTGATTGATCAATATATACCCGGAATTGTGGAATGGTGAAATACATAACTTAATTTTGTTCATTATACACCTTTATATAAATTTGATAATTGTTTTCCATTATAACATAATTATTTTCCCTGTTTTTTTTTATTTTTTTGAATTTTTTTGTAAGTTTGTCGCAAGGATTATAGCTAAAGTTCCTTTTGTTTCCTCTGTTGAAATAGTAAACCCATTAACATTATGGTCTCGCCTTATGCCACTATAAACAGAAGAAGAAGGTGTATTCCTCTCTTTGATTGGTCCAGTGTGGTGATTTAACCCGATGACGAGATACACTCTAAACAGTAGAAGAAGCTGCTTTCAGCTCAACCCTTTTCTCTGTAGAGATGCTCTCCCTTGTACAACAATCTAAAGCGAAGGCGGGTAGAAAAAAACTAGACTGTTCGGAGCACAATCAGACTATAAGAAAAGGGATAAAGTGGATAGCGATTGGCTAGTTCAAACAACACCAGTCACAATTGAACTAATGAGTTTTCTATGTAATGTAATTTTTTTTCACGAGAAATCACCATTGCCATTGGTTGAATATAATCGCGTGGGCGTCAAATCACCATCTTCCAATCCTCGATTGATGATTAGTACAATGAAAAAAGAAAAAGAAACTGATTTACCATGGGCTAAATTTATTTTTAGGACTGCAGCGCCATCTTCTATCGATTCATTGAACTTTCTAGGCTTTTTGGTGCTTGCAGAAAAGCTCAAAGCCCGATTACCAATGCCTTACTACTGCCCTTAGCATAGCTGACTGCAGCAGTAAGGTGGTCAGTGCATAATGGCTTTAGAGGCTGATCTCAGGGAAAACATTCCATTCTACATTAAAAATGGAAACAATCACGGATTTTATTCGAAATTTTTAGTTTTCAGATTAAATGTAAATAAATTTTTATATTCATACAATGGTATATAATGACAAATGATCTGATAGAATGCATAGATTGAAATAACTACCACTGTACAAACTTGAAAAGGTAAAACTATAGATTCTGGCAATTTGCTTTTTGGTCGATAAGTGAAACCACGGTAGAAACAATATGCGGCCAAGAACACTGATCCGGTGCTGAGCATTATTCTACCATTGTTCAGTAGGAACGATCCCACCACGAATAGGACATGAATAGCATTCTCCGTACGAACTCTCTGTAATTTAATGGAAACAAATAAACAAACCGGAACTTCAATGCTTGTATCCAAAGGGATGAGGATTCAAATCCAACATACACCTTTCAATGCGAAGAATGGTACCATTCCTGCACGAATTCTGCCCATTTGACCCAATCTTGGGAAATTTCTCAGCATCAAACTATATTGCATTTGTATAACAAATTCGAATGGTAATCCACTCAATGGTTCGATTTCCATGTATGAATGGTGTTTCCGCCAATCTGCAGGAAGACCATAAATCTGTGATTGTAATATTCTTGAACCATAATAATGTGGAAATGACAATGCCAAAGGTAGACCACCAAAACATCCGGAAATGTCCGTATAGCCATCACATTGAGCCAGAGAACGATCACCAAAACAAAAGCATTGATTCTTTTTCAATCTCATATCGAATACGTTTGGCGGTGTTTGGTAACGAACACTTCGTACTCCGCGTATGTAATGTGTTCTAATCCGGTAAAAGATTTGTATTTTGTTGGACATTGCAATTCAAAGTGCTTACATGTTCCTTTCGAATGGGACCAAACGGCAAAAATGTTGAAAAAATGTATCGATTGATTGACCTTGATCATTGATGCCAAACTGCATAATATCCAATCCATCCACCGAATTACAGGTTGGTTTGTAGTTTTCCAGAATTCTTTCCATCGGTAACCACCAAAAAAGAAAATAATAAGATTAATCATACAAAGCTCTTTGACCAACCAACCTTGAATCAAGCACTTTATAAAATTGTTGGACTTTGTGTCCACTTCTAGCAAAACGATACACTTCGAACGGTCCAAAATCGTGGTCAGAAATAAGATGAATAATGCTAAAAGTATGGTTAAATAGTTGATAATTTCCGAAATTGTTGAATAATTTATTGTAGTCCGGAAACGGTATGCCCAATGAGCGTAAAGGTTCCACAATTGAGTTCATGAAATGAAGCAACGTTACCGTACGTCCATCAAGAATCTCTTCGACGGTTCGTGTCTCAATAATACTTTCACCGAATACTTGCAACGATAAAGTAACCACATTATGAACGATCGGATTCAGAAATTTGATGAATAATTTTTCCAAATAATAATACGCAACGGAAATGCCGCCCTGAACAGACGAATCAGAAGAACAAAATGTAAATTGGTCGAACATTGAGAAGGATATTGTTGGACTCTCACCACAATCAATGTATTCACAACTGTGATCTTCTGATGATAATTCACATTGGTCAAACTTGGTAGATATTCTGCTTCGAAACGTTCGGTAAACACGACCGTATCGTTGGTCCATTTCAGAATCTTCCGTGTACGTTTGAATCTGGGCAAAATAAGAAAATTTCGACACTAGAACAACCAGGGAAACATTGGATATGGTCCACATACTCATAAACAAATGGTCCGATTTCTTTGACATTGGGCCGAGCACCATTCATGAATTGTTCGGGATTGCGTATATCGTAAAGATAGAAATCTACATACACTGTAATAGGTTTTGGTTCAATCCAAACCAATCGCATGAACATTGTGTCCGGGTTAAGTTCCAACATGGATTGTAAAACTAGATTCATCCGATTAGGTTTTGGTTAGATGGATTAAATCCACTTACCAGAATTATTGATCGGATCAAAAATAGCTTCGTTCAGCAACAATCCGAACAAGAACAATATTCCGAAAATTTTGAATTTTTTCCTCGGATCGTCTATACGAAATCGGTCCATGAATGATGAGATGATCTTTCGGATGTTGTATCTTTTTCCTCTGAAGCTTATCTCGCTATAATCGGACCAAACCGACCACATTGACTGTCGTCTATCTCGTGGATGATAACCATGGTTGATGTTCAGAAAATTTCTATTCGCATTTGAAGATGGCTGCTGGATATTCGGCCTTGGTGGAACAGGTATTTCTATTATTCTCGGCTCTTCATCAACATCCGGAAGAATCGCTCGATTCAAGGGGATTGAAGTCATCCTTGTTGTCGCTGCTGCTGCTGCTATTTTGGATCTTTCCGGTGGCATAATCATCAACGACGGATGCATTCTGGCAGCCATAATGGGCAATGGATGATTCGGATCATTGACGATCCTCACAGGTCTGCTGTGATAATAATTTTTCGGATCATTTTGCCTCTGTAGACGCTGATTGGTCAAATTGATGATGGCCATCTTCTCTGGGTTTACCTGATTCGGTCGCGCCAAGGACCTTGTTCGAACAGGAACCAAAGGCAAGTTTCCTTGTTGTTGCTGCTGTTGTTGCTCTTGATGTTCCACCATGTTGGCCATTATCATCATGACCATCTTCGGCTGTGGGCTGTCGATCCACAAATGGTCCATATCAAATTTTGGCTACTAATTTCTGCAATTTAAAACAAAACAAATTCCATTTTCAAGGTGCTTTGTAGACAAAAGGAATCGATATTCTTGAAAGTCACAAATGATCAGGCTTTCGTAATTAACCAAAACAAAATTAATGCTTTAATTTGGTAAAAAAAACATGTCGACTAAACATAAAAGAATTTTGAAAGGAATCGTAGAATTGGGAAGCGCACTTGAACTTGAAAAATAACCGAATTATTTTCCGAGACGGGCAGAAAAAAAATCATTTTTTTGCGCTTTTCTGTTTTTGTTCCAAGTGTCAGATTCCGATGGATCAATTGCGGTATCCAAAGAAACCAGAATCGGCAGAAAAACATTGAAAAATTTCGCAAGAAATCATAAAAATGTTCAAATATGTTTTATTCCAATCTTAATGTATTTTATGGTGATTTGCTGAGAATCAAACGGAAGACACATACACACAAAAAAAGAAAGAGAATTTTTTAAAAATTGATTCGTGATTTAGTGAGACAATTTATATTGATCCAACAAAGATCGATCAACCAATAAGAGAAACCCGTTGAGGTAGAAGATTCGCGCGCAAAGTGCTGAACGTTCTGATTTTCTTTTGTACGAGAACCAAAAAATGAGCTTTGACTTAGACTTGATTTGGTACGAAACAACGATGTTGGATCATTGGAATCAATTCCTTGATCTCCAAGATCGTCGTCTGCCATTTCCGTTGGAAACATTCACACATTGATCCTGGTCTTTGGTTTCCGCCCAAACCTGTTCATAATTCAGTGTATGCTGGCGACCTTTGATGGTCACCATGAACACGTACTGTTTGCCCGGATACAGCTTGCGCACTTGTTGCATAATCAAATTGTTCACACGTTTTTTGGCTCGATATCTGGTGTTTGGGGGGTGGGCGTGGGCGAAGGTAAAAATAAATTACATTCGAAACAATCAAAAGAGAACAAAAAAGAACATTCTCAGTACACCATTTATCATTTACTTTACCTTCTACAAAGAACTTTTCTGGTTGGTTGTGAATATTCCATTGCATAACTATCATAGACAACAACCGTATCACTAGATGATGGTGGTTCCGAATCCGGAGTATGGCGTTTCTGTGATGTTGGTGGCCGGATTTTCTGACATAGATGTCGTGATTCTTCGAATCCTGTTCCATATTTAGCATCACGTTGAAGAATACAATAGGTTACACGTTCGTCTGGTGATGCGTTCCAAACCAATGTTATCGAATCACATTGTCGAAGTGTTTCCATGGCCTTTGTTCATTCGGATCAATGCATCATTCGGATTAGTTAATCCAAAGACATCAAAAAGCAAAATTCATCAATATTATTTACCCGGATCGTTTTATCGTTTGGAAGACGAGGAAACGGAAATTTATTCAACGAATTGCTGGCCAACAAAACAACGCTACGACTTTGCAACATGGTCATTGTGTTCAATTCGAATTCAAGATAGATAGTTTTCCGTTCGCCCTGTTCCACCATCGAATGATTGGTCCAGGTTGAGCCACCGATCTGCAATTCGATGGTCCGTGTTTCGGTGATCTCCTCAAAGAACAACATTCCATTGGTGCTAGTGTCAGAATCGGCTGCGCCGGACATAGACGCTGATAGATTATCTTCAGTCATTTCCGCCAGTAGATTCAAATTATCATCCATTTCCCGGCCATTATCACCTCTACGGTGGCGGGGATTGTGTCGACGTTTCCGATCATGCATTTGTTGTTGTTGTAGAAAATAATCCATCGAAATTTGTTTCACCATAAACTGTATTGGTCCAACACCAAAACATGGTTGAATATAAATATAAACCTTATCGTTGATGGAGCCATCTTGCTGATGGTCTGGATCGATTACTATTTTATAAAGGAAACGTTTCCTGAATTGATTTTTAGAATCCAAAAACACTCCGGTGAATAGGCTATCGTGTAGTGTTGGTATCGAATCAAAATGTTCTTTCCAAATTTTCCTTTCCATATCCGGTTCGGTCAGGGTGAAATTTGCTGTCCAATATTTCGATATCAACCGATTATTCGATTGATCCATGTTCCGGACGAAAACATCGACGAAATAAAGCTGCGCAGGATGAAGACCATGCACCTGTACGCTAGTTTGATTGATTGATGAAGATTGGAAACATTTAAAATAGGCAAATTTTGATTTCCAATCATCAACCGTCGATCGTTTCCGATCCAATTCCGATGAGTATAACCACAGCGGTGATTTGTAATCATCGTGGTCTTGATCCAGGATTTGATTGAATCGATCCGAATCCAATGGATCCTGATTCGTGACCGGATCATTGAATCCAGACAAACAATCATCGTTGAAAGGGTAATTCTCGTTGATCAACAAACAATATTCGTATTGGCCATCATCATCCACCACCGGATTCCACCAGATTTCCACCACTGTGGATTCGTTAGTAATGTTCGGATCCAAATCTGCGGTACCATCGAGCAAATGATCCAAACGCCATTGTGCATAGATCTGTTTGGTCATAATGGTAGCCACTGGTGGTATCTTTGGATACCATTGGCTAAGATCATTCGACATGGAACTCAGGTAAAGTTCTATCCGATAACCAGGATCTTCCAACTGTTGCTTCTCTGATGGTGGTTGTTGATTGTTAATCGATAGTTGTACTATGTACAAACCAGGCTGAAAAATCATATCGTTTCCGATGGATATCCTTGGTTTATCCACCAAACGTTCGATTAATAATAATTTTCGATTGGTATGATGATTCAATAGTTTTCTATTGATCATTTTCACCAAATAATTCTGAGATCTACGGCCAATTTTCCTTTTCCGGACTAATCGATTTTCGTGAACAAAAATACGAAACAAAGTTTATGAACAGCTCTCTTTTTTTTCAAATGTCTTACATTTCCGGATTGTTTTTGAATTGATAAAATAAAATTCCAATTTGATCGGCCAGAATGGCGTTGATGAATCCATGGCGTCCGGGCCACCACCACCGCATGGTGTCACAGTCAGTGAAATATTCTCCTTACGTTTGGATATTTGAAAATAGAATCTTTTGAAGGGAACGAAATGGGGTTTCCGAGGAAGAGAATAGGAAGGAAAGGATAGTATGATTAATTCAGATTGATGTTTGATTGTTTATTTTGATTTTTGAAATCAAAACAACCACAGGCGGAACAAATATCGGAATCATTCTCTGCAGGAGCGGAGAATGGTGATGGATCTTGGTGAAGAATCTTGTTAGCCGCGATTGAATCGAATTTAAAATCAATCAAAATCAGAACCAGAACAAGCAGACACAGTACCACAACACCTCGATCCACCGAGCTGATTGTTGTTGATTTAGACTAGGTTTCTTTGGCTTTAATCCCATCCTTATTATCCATCTCGAAAAACATCGAACGACAACCCTGTCCGACATTGATTTATTCTTAAAACACCGATGTGCGCGGATATAATTTACGCACTAGAATCGCATTCTAATTTAAATTTCAATCGTACATTGAAATCCGCTTTCTCTCTCTCGCTCTTTTTTAAGGTTTTTCGGTTTGGATTTGTAAACAAATTGTCAATGTTGTTTGTTTGTCTGCTTCCAAATCCCGCTAATGGTGTTGTTGCCGATGTTGTTGTTTTCGATTCCCGAACATTCCTAGTTTTTTTTGGCTTTCATCTTGGTTTCTAAACCACAAAACAAAAGGCAGACAAAGCTCTAGTTTGGTTGGTTCGGTTGGTTGAATTAGCGTGTGTTGTCTTTCTAAGACTGGAGTCGGGTACTGTTGGATTCGGGTTGGTGATGATGGATCATATTGTTGATTATTGTAACAGATTGGCATGGCTGGTTGGATGGCAAACGGATTCTCATGATGTTTCATATTTCAGAAGAATCCACCAGTGATGGTTTTTGTGCGCCAAGATTGATGATTGATGAATGAGAGAGAGAGAGAGAGAGTCTGGTGGTTGCACTAATTGAATTCAATGGCTTTTTAGATTCTTTTCCACTCGAACTAACAGAATCCGCAAAAGCACAAGCCAAAATATCCGTCATATTGTGTTTGGGACTTTAATTTTTGGTCAAAATTGAAACAAAAACCCTCGCACCATTGTTAGGCTTCATTCTATGCTCTAATTTCGAACAGGATTTCGCTACAAGTCGCGAAATGATTTTTTTTGTGTTAGATGTCCAAGGCCATCGAAACAAGATCAAAACAGCAGCTTTGACATAACGTAAGAAATTCTTTATTTGTTTTTTACCCCTTTTTTCCTGCGAAAACGTTTAGGTCAATTACAATCGGACAGGCAATAAATCAAGAGCTGTTTTTAAATAGAGATAGAGGTAGATATGATATTCGAGAAGAATAAGAAGAAAACACTATCCACGAAACCAGTCTTGGTTTCATCAAAAGGAATGCAACAGAAAATCGGAAATAAATCAAGCCCTTCATTGTGTTGGTTAGGTGGAAATAGTCGGTTTTGCCAAAAATTCCTTTTCCGAAAAGTTATCCTAGGAAAATTATGATGGAATTTAGGGTATCAATATCGAATGTCTCCAACCGGGCGACATGCGACATTTTGGTGTGATGTTTTGGCTTTTTCAAAATGTTTCAATCAAAATTTAAAGCCATTTGATTGATTTCTTGTTTTTTGAAAATAGTTTTGAACTAAATAAAACTACCAAGATCACAAAGAAACCGCCATTAGGATTCGTGACTATATTTTTATACCGAGAAGAGAATGTTGGATGGTACGGCACCACAAGAAACCACTGCTATTTTTAGAGCAGGAAAATTCTTAATTCTTCCACAAAATCCTCATCATGGTATTTTTTAGTTTTTTATTTTCGGTTCACATAACATTCAAAGATGTCTCGACGATCATGATTCACCACGGCTTTGTGTCGTTTATCAACCTCATTTTCCGGAGAAAAAGTTGATCAACCTCGGGCATTAATGTCCGGGCAAACAAACGGATCAACACGGGATTCAATGCATGGTTGATATTCTGTGGTGTTTAAAATTAAATTAACCCTAAATTGCAAACGATTTCGGAAGTAGTTTCTGCTTATGACAGGAATCATAATAATCAGGCTAATCGCTTTCAAAAAACTTTCAAGAATATACATTCACTATTTTTTTCTCGCCTGCTCTCATGATTAATGTGATTTAGTCTACGATTAAGTCTAAAAATAATATTCTTTCTGAAGAATAATGATGTTGATGATGAGGATTGTGCAACAGATGAAACATTGCATAACATGGAAGTATATAATTAATTAGCTGGCAAACAAATCAGATTATAATTAGAAAGAATATTCTTCCCATTCTTGAGAACATTGTGACGTAAGAATCCGTACGGTTTTCGATGTATTTTAGAGAATCCAGGAAATCCAATTATTCTTACCTTTTGGTTTGTTTCAATAAAACATTCAAACTCTTGTCGAATGGTAAACGCTGTTGTTGTTGGAAGATTGTCATTAAATTTTCATCAATTTGTGTTGCTGAAGGCTTGAAATGAAGATCATCATCATCCTCAATGGAACGTAACAATTTGTTTGGTCGATGCTGGTGTTGATTGGTTCGATTACCATGATTATTGGTCCAAGTTTTCGGCCAATCATTGGACAAGTCGCCGGTTCTGATCTCAAAATCAGTGGCATCTTGGCGCGAAAATTTTCGATGATGATGTCGATGATGATCTTGCTGTGCAATGGATGATTTTGTTATTAAAACGGAACAAAACAATGTGAAAAACAATATGGATTTTGAATTATTCTCGAACTTTGTCGGCCTTTTCATCTTGTACACACATATTGTTTTTGACAAAAACAAAATCCCGACAAATCGTGGATGTTCAAAATGGTCCGGACACTTTTGTGCAGGGATGTGTGTGTGCGCGCGCTTTCCGGCTTCAAGACATACTGGCTTCATTGGCTTCGTGGGATCTTGTTTTTTCGTTCAGAATATCTGCCCGCAAAAAATACAGCCCTCTTGTCCAATACCACTCTACCACTACTAGGATTTCGATGTGTGTGTTTTTGCATGCGAAGAATCTCGAAGAGTTTCGGTTTTCAAACTGGCGGCGGTCTTCGGATAGTGTGAAGCAAGCAATAAGAAAAAGCCGGAGATGATGATGATGGTTTTGGCTTTGGAGGCCCCCGAACTCTCTCTCTCTCTCGCTTTCTCGTTTAGTGTGTTTAGTTTTTGAAATAATATTTTTTTGAAGCTTCGCCAAAGTTCTGTTCTGAAAGGAGAAAAACATTTTGCTGAATGAAAAGCTTAGCATTGGGACCTTGGAACCTGAGGGCTTTGGGAATTAGAAACTAAAACTTTAAAACAATAAACGAAGCAATGGCGGTTCGGTTCGGTACGATTCAATCGAATCTCATTCAATAAATTCCGTGGACGTTTGGTCACCAATAAAGGTGATAAAATTGGTCCCTGAAATTTTGTGCACAACCCTAGAAAAAACCCTTGAAAAGAAAGCGACCTTTATGACCCAAACACCTATTTTTTGTTCGGGTTATTTGATGGCCACCGTTCGTTCATGTGTTTGTTTGATCACCAC
Source organism: Amerodectes protonotaria (assembly GCA_025882695.1). Taxonomy (NCBI): domain Eukaryota; kingdom Metazoa; phylum Arthropoda; class Arachnida; order Sarcoptiformes; family Proctophyllodidae; genus Amerodectes; species Amerodectes protonotaria. Next base: position 29,214 of record JAOZJS010000266.1, on the reverse strand, counting down.
CACCACCACCATTACCATCATTATGGTTCGGTTTGAAGCCATTTCAAACTGATTGTGAAAGCATTATTTTTCTTTCCGAAAATATTTTTAATTGGTTCAATTTTAACACCTTTTTCTCCCTCAATCGGTCTCTTTTCGTTCACACTACTATCGCGAAGATTTTATTGAATCCAAATCTGAAACTACATTTTGCCAAGACGATCCCATCAATATTTTGTTGCTGTTGTTAATGGTGGTGTCGAATGGGGTCCCAGTGAATTCCTTCAAATGGTACAAGCTTAAAGCTTAAGGCCTCACAAACCAAACTACCACAACAACTGCTTGAAACAATGGACAATCAACAGGCTTGAACAATCAAGATCTTTTGTTGCTGTTGTTGTTGCTGTGGTGATGTGATTTGTGCACCGAATATATTGTTTTTGGCTAAATGGATTTTACCATTGCAAGAACACACCACAGACAAACAGACAATTCAACACTTGTTTATAAACTCTTGGTTGGTTTTCAACCACACATTGTACCACCATGGCCATCACTACTGGATATTGGACAAACATAGACACACAATTCAACACACTACCATATATAAATCATCATCACCATACCGATGATGATCGTGTCTGGTGATGGCGGTGCCCCATAGGGCTCTCTTGAGCCTCGCTCAAGATGATGTTGATCATCATCATAATGGTGGTTGGGTCTGGAGCACCGCCAAACAGTTTTCCAAAGCACACATTGTGCTTGTTTTACACTTGAAATCCTCCCGTGATTCTATCCCGCTCTGCAAACATTTGAAACATAGGACCAAATGGCAGCCACATCGTTAAGAGAAATGGGCGGGTCCTAGGAATTTGAAAATTTAAAAATTAACCCTTTCGCACCCTCTACCTCAAAGTGACGGGCTTCAATAGTCCGGATTTTTCAAAATTTCAATCCAATTGATCTGTACACACACACACACCGAGAATTTTCGGGTGTGTGTGTTTGCATGCGTGCTTAAATCCAGAACCTTTATTTATTGACTGAAATGATGATAATTTATTTATTTTGCTTCTCAAATTCTCGTTCGAGGTTATTTATGGAACAAAAGCATCGTTTTGATTATTATTACCATCATCCTGTTGGCTCGGAAAGCCACGAGAATCCCTTTATGGCCCATTTTGTTCGAACATTTGACATTTATGACCCGATCCGCTCTTTTTCAATCTTCATTATTTATGATGGCTAAGTTTTTCAAACAGAAAACCAGAAAAAAATTTGCTTTCAGCCCACATACACACACTGGCACGCACCGTCATTACCGCCATTAAAGCGATCGAAGTTTCAAAAGATTGAAGTGACGAAAACCTTTGGAGAATCCGCACAGCAGAGAGAAAGAGAAAACTCCCAGACGGAGAAGAAGATGTTACCATGGATGCTCACCATACACCAAACACGATGATGATTATGATGATGATAATCCGTTCAGTTCATCTGGCTAATTTGTCCGAAAATTGCGGTTTTTTCTTTTTATCCATATTGGAAATCTTTGCGTATAAACAAGGAAACGGGCGCCAACATCCCCATCTGCCAATCAATCTTTTAGCGCCAACTTTGGCATTTTATTTCTGCTTCTGGTTCGTTGATGATGATTATGTCGATGATGATGATGGTGATGATCAGTGTAATTATTCCCACGACAATTACCATGATTATTTGGTGTAGGCCCCCGACGAACAAGGATAAAGATACTTCATCTTCTGGGCTCCTCGTTTCGGCTATATTGGATTAACCATGAGCATCAATTGAGTGTTTGATCAATCAAGAACCAGACCACTTGTGGTAGGGATTCTGGCCATCGGTAAGGATAATCCTAATGATGGTGGTCTTGTTGCCTGTGGATTTTTCCAGGTTAAGGTGCTGACAGAGGATCCGGGATTCAAGATATGGATTCAACAATGGCGTATATTTAGATCCGATGATTGATGATGGTTGTTTTGACATCGCTTTTGCTTTGGTCCCTCGGGTTTCGAGCTTTTTTTCTGTTTGATTCGATCCTTATACCGAATATTAAACGCTTCTGAAGTTTCTGTGATACATTCTAAATCGAACGAAGAAGCATTTCTTGTTTTTTTTCCTTTATTTTTTGATTTTGATCTAAATTAAACGAACGAACGAACGAACGAAGATTCCCACTGGTCGAGGTAACCCACCGATCCTCAACACCAAGATTGATGATCTTGTTATTAGTACACTTTGGTCGATGTTGTTGGTGTTGTCATTTGCTTGTCACAGCCGCATCAACAACGCAGATGATCAACAAGTTTTTCCTTCTTCTTCTTCTTCGCCAATTGAGTTCCTTGTACATCTTGATCTTGATTTTCAATCCAACATTCGGGCCAAATTTTTCCCAGAAATGGTTCGACAACAAGATAAATAGATCAATCAGAGGAGATGAAATGCTTAACCCTAATTTAATCACCTTATTAACCTCTTCTTCTAATGATTTGATTTGTGCAAAACCTTGTGGTCACAACTCAAACGGTGATTGAGCGACAAATTGAGGAAGGATTTTTTTGGATGATGATTGGACCACAAAAAAATCATTTCCAGGCGCCTAACCATAAAATGACCAGGTCAGCCCGGTCATTTCGGACGGCAATGCTAATGTTCTAGCGCTGGAATTTCGATTTTCAACGTCGAAGTTCGACCTTGTGTCTCGATGGTGATTTGAATTATTCAAAAAAAAGCCACACACGAATTTGACTATCCATTGGCCCCCTACGCATGCTGGGACCAATCTAAATTCCGAAGAATGGTTAATATTGAACGATGTAAACGATTTGAAGAAATCCTGCAGATCGTGGCTTCTTTTATTATTATTCCTTAGTAAAATAGATCATCATTTAGATGATAATTATTGTGGCCAAACATATCCAACATGTTTCTTTCGGGCAACATTAATTGATGATAATGATGATCCCTACGGCCTCAAGCATCATCATCCATCCATTTAGGTGGAAAAAAGTGTTTTTATAATGTTGTATGTTACTTGTGTTTGTGATGCAGACGAATAATATAATTAGATTTAAAACACATCAAACCGAACCCTACACCCGTCATGGATGGCTGAAAAAGAAAGAAAGACCACACACCTTGATGCACAGTGATCATAATTTATGCTGGACAATTCTGGTTTTAGTGGTTTTTTTTATTAAATTTAAAAAGAATCCTATTTCAACTCCAGTTGGTTGGCTTAGGTGTAAATGGCCGCAAAGTGAAAGTTTCGGCGCGTGCACGCATGATGGCGGTTGCAACAGTCATTTGTTCATTTCGGATTTCCATTGTCCGCCTCACACTTGCACACTGAGCGGCTTCTCCCCACTCCTTCTCTCTCTGTTTCTCTGTGTGTCTCGCTCGAGCAAGCCGCAAAAACCACACCGTCTTTTTTTTGTGTGTGTGTGTGTACCAGACATAATCATCATCCTCATTATCCGTCGATTCCTTTTGTAACTTTGTTTCATCTCAACTATCATCATCCAATTAATCAACCAATAAAAATTTTGAGTGTTGAGCGTGTGTTTGAGACCAAAAAAAATTATTTCCCATTTAGTAGACCTTTCTTCTCACCAGAACTAATCGAAAAAAAAGATGGCCGACAATGAACAAGATCTTTTGGATTATGAAGAAGATGAAGAGCAAGCACCGATCGGTGGAGATTTAGCCAATAATAATGTCAACAATAATGGAACTGTCAACGATACTAAAAAAGCTGGCTACGTATCAATACATTCTAGCGGTTTTCGAGATTTTCTTCTCAAACCAGAACTTTTACGTGCTATTGTTGATTGTGGTTTTGAACATCCAAGGTATGTGTTGTCATTTTTTTTTTGTTCGAGATAGAAACATTTCATCAACATTCTTAACATTATTACAGTGAAGTTCAACATGAATGTATTCCGCAAGCAATACTTGGCATGGACATTCTTTGCCAGGCAAAATCTGGTATGGGGAAAACTGCCGTGTTTGTTCTAGCAACATTACAACAAATAGATCCAGTGGAAGGACAAGTGTCCGTTTTGGTCATGTGTCATACAAGAGAATTGGCATTCCAGATCTCCAAAGAATATGAACGTTTCGCCAAATACATGCCCGGTATTCGTGTTGCAGTGTTTTTTGGTGGCATGAACATCACCAATGATGAGAAAGTACTTCGAACCGCACCTCCACATATCGTTGTGGGAACACCAGGCCGAATTTTAGCATTGATTAGAAGCAAGAAACTTAATTTGAAAAATATCAAGCATTTTATTCTGGATGAATGTGACAAAATGCTTGAACAATTAGGTATTTTGGATTGGAATTTTTGATTTTTACTCATTATTCAATAATTTTTCCCATGATTTCAGACATGAGACGTGATGTTCAAGAGATTTTCAAAGCTACACCACACGAAAAACAAGTTATGATGTTCAGTGCAACATTATCAAAGGAAATTCGACCTATTTGCAAAAAATTCATGCAAGATGTAAGCATACCATCGATTCTCGTAAAATTGTTGAGCCAAAAGAACGTGATGATGATCTTTTAGAGGAACAAAACAAAGCCAATTGAATTGAATGTTGATGAAACTGCCCAAATAATTATCTACTGTTTCTCTCTCTTTCAATCTCACACACACCTTGTTGAATCATTATTGGTTGTGACAAATTGATGATCGCTCTATTGATTTGACCAATATCCGGACCGAATTCTCTAAGAAATCACGAACAGAATTGTTCATGATGAGGATTGATTTGCAAAATGATCTATATCAGCTGCATATAATTGAATAATGATCCAATTATATGAATAGAAATCTCAATGAATAGTTTAATGTTGAACCAAAAACTATCATCGTGGACACGCCAGTGAAATCATTATCATCCTGACCTTTTTATGAAAACAGAATAGTTAGGGAAGAGGTGTGGTGTTTTGTTGGGAACCAAAAATTCTCGAATCCGATGATCGATCGATCATGATATTTTGGTGGTGGTTCATTTTCACCTACACGATTCGATATGGGCCCAAGAATTTTGGACGTTTTGATTTTTAAAAAATCTCATTCAATATCATCATCACAAATGCATCCGTATTGGCTGTTTTATGTATGAACCGTACGCATTACGATAAGCGAAAAAACGCGATGATCCAAAAAATTTGGAGCGGATTTCAATGATGAAACGATTAATGATGTCCGATTTTGTTGCTACCTGCTGCTGCTGTCGCTGTTGCTTATCATGGCGGTATATTTTTTCCAATATATTACCATTTTCGAATGTATTTTTTATATATTTTTGTTCAAGCAAGAAACGCTATTTTTCTTTGCTTGAAACGAAAAAATCATGCATTTGATGTCATTTTTGTGACTATTCATCATGTCAATGTCGAAGTTTTGTGATGATCTTTTCATGAAGATTCTTATGTAATTAATCTTTTTTTATTATGTTCAACACAGCCGATGGAAGTTTATGTGGATGAAACCAAGCTGACATTACATGGCCTACAACAATTCTATGTTAAACTTAAAGATTCTGAAAAGAATAGAAAGTTGTTCCAGATTCTTGATGATTTAGAATTTAATCAGGTACGTGATTAATTGATGGTTCAGCCATTCTTTCCCCTGGCCCGAAGCTTAGAGTCACTGTTAGATGTGGTTTAAATAGATCATCTGAAAGTGCTAAAGTGTTCGGAAATTAAGTTTCGAAGTACCCTGGAATGAATCAGCATGTCAACGATCATTATTGATTGCTTTTGCCTAATAAGTGTGTATTTCGAACATCTCTTTATTTCAGGTCGTCATATTTGTCAAAAGCGTTCAACGTTGCGTTGCATTGGCTAATCTGTTGGTGGATCAAAATTTTCCGGCAATAGCCATTCATCGGGCTATGACTCAAGAAGAAAGGTGTGATTTAAAATTTCTATGGAATTTGACTAAAATTGTGTTTTTTACCCTGTAGATTGCAACGTTATCAACAATTTAAAGATTTCCAGAAACGTATATTGGTTGCCACCAATCTATTCGGTCGTGGCATGGACATTGAACGTGTGAACATTGTGTTCAATTATGACATGCCAGAAGATAGCGATACATACCTTCATCGTGTTGCACGTGCCGGACGTTTTGGTACCAAAGGATTGGCCATCACATTTGTTAGCGATGAAAATGATGCTAAAGTTTTAAACAGTGTCCAAGATCGTTTTGATGTTAGTATTCCGGAAATGCCCAATGATATCGATGTTTCAACATATTGTAAGTGGGATATTAATGAATAATGTTTGATTGATTGTCTAATTCGTATTTTTCTCTTCCCGATTCTCCATCTCTTAGTTGAAGACAAATAGGAGAAAAGGATTGATCTAGCAGCTTTGATGCCACAGACCGCAGAAATTAGCATTATTTTGATTTCATGTATTTTTAATCTTTGAATTTATTATGGAACACACTCATCCAATATATCTTTAAATCGACCCACCACATGCACACACACATAAATCTGGTATCTCATCATACTTTCTACAATATAGAATACTTATTTCATACACCTAGACATTTTGTTCCATGATTTATATAAGGAAAATTTAGTGTGTTTTTTTTGTAATTTCAAGATTTCATACAATCTTCATAATAATACCAATTTTAATAAAAACATCTAATTATAATTCCATTCCAATCAATTAAGTATGTCATCCATTGCATTCTTCTGTTTTCGCCTTGGAAACAGCGCGCAAAAACCTTGAAGACAAGAAAAGCCTGTTTATAAGTTGGTACATTGATCAAAGATCATTCCGTTATCAAAGATGTTGATCTTCTTGGATGTTTTCATGAAAATCACTCTTCAACCCATGATGTTGATCAGTTACGAATAGCGAGAATATCTTTAAATTGGAAAAAAAGTTGTTTGGCGGCTTTTTTGAATGATGATGTGGATTATCATCCACGACGAAGAATTTGCGACCAACTTCTGAGCTATGATACAAAGCGATACCTGATCAACGTGATGGTGATCAAGGCCGATTGCTAATTAGCTACTTTGATTTTGGGTTTTTTTTCAAATATAAAAAATGCTTGATTTGAAGAAGATATTCCTCATTTCTCCGATTCGCTAGTTTCAATCGTCGTTGAATTTACTCCCAAAAAAATGACTTCGTATACGGACAAAGGTGTGAAACCGGAACGTGGACGTTTCATACAATTCGATCATGTTAGTTTCATTGTGGGCAACGCCAAACAAGCAGCCACCTATTACTGTGTCCATATGGGCTTCAGACCATTGGCCTACAAAGGTTTAGAAACAGGAAGCCGTGATGTGGTCAGCCATGTTGTGAAACAGAACAAGATCATCTTTGAATTTCAATCACAATTGAATCCGGTCCATAATGAAATGAGCGAACATCTTATCAAACATGGTGATGGCGTCAAAGTGGTTGCATTCGATGTGGAAGATATTGAATATATCGTGGAAAGCGCTCGAAAACGTGGTGGAAAAATTGTCCAGGAAATCCAAGAGGAAAAAGATGAGTTTGGTACGGTGAAAACGGCCATGATACAAACTTATGGTGATACCGTGCATCGTTTGGTGGACCGTCACAATTATCGTGGCCTGTTTTTGCCTGGCTATGCTAAGGCTGAGATCAAGATCGATGAATTTTTGGATACACTGCCCAAAACTGAATTATTGCATATTGATCATGTGGTGGGAAATCAACCGGACAATGAAATGGAAAACGTGGCACGGTGGTATGAAAAAGTACTACAATTTCATCGATTCTGGTCGGTGGATGATAAACAAATGCACACCGAATATTCAGCTCTTAGATCGATTGTGGTAGCCAATTGGGAGGAAACCATCAAGATGCCAATCAATGAACCGGCGCCGGCTAAACGCAAAAGTCAGATTCAAGAATATGTGGATTATTATGGTGGACCTGGCGTGCAACACATTGCTTTGCGTACTGAAAATATTATTTCAGGTAAGCCTTAATTAGTTTATAAGGTTCTGGTAAATTTTGATTCCGGCAATTCTGCTTCTTGAAATTACCACAGAAATTACCAATTTACGCAAAAGAGGGATGGAATTTCTGCAAGCACCAAAAGCATACTATGAGATGATCAAGGAAAAGCTGAAAAGTAGTCCAACCAAAGTGGCAGAGGATATGGATTTGCTGGAGAAACTGTCCATCCTCATCGATTACGATGATAATGGATATTTGTTGCAAATATTCACCAAACCAATGCAAGATCGTCCCACATTGTTTCTAGAGGTGATCCAACGAAGAAATCATCAAGGTTTTGGGGCAGGAAATTTCAAAACTCTTTTCGAATCAATCGAATTGGAACAACAAAGACGTGGAAACTTATAACCCTCTTTAGATTTGAGGAGTTAAAATTCTTGAATTTGTATTTTTTATCATTAAAAACTATCATTTTCAGCGGTTAATTTTGGAAAAAAATTCAAATTACAAGTTTTTTTTGGAGCCTTATGATGTGGAAATAGTCGCTTAGAGAAGAGCTTACAACAGATGTTTGGCGCCTTTTAATTTAAAATTTTTCCCTGAATAAATGAAATTCTTATCCTTTTTGCGCAATAAATCAATCTTTCAATTAAATTATGTAATCAATATTGATGCTGGATTCATCCGATCGAGAGTTAGACCTTTTTGCGACATGCCTAGAGTGTTGAATGTGGCCGAAAAGAATGATGTGGCCAAAAACGTGGCCAACATTTTGAGCCGTGGTTCATCCAATAGACGAGAAGGATATTCTGTTTATAATAAAGTGTATGATTTTAAGATTCATGTACCGGCCATGAATTCTCAGTGTGAAATGGTGATGACTTCGGTCAGTGGTCATATATTAAATTATGATTTTACTGCTCAACACTCCAAGTGGTTTTCCTGTGATCCAAAAGTTTTGTTCTCTGCTCCAATCGTGGCCATCTGTCAAGGTGACAAAATCAAAAGAACTATTCAAAGAGAGATTCGACGTTGTCATGCATTGATCATTTGGACTGATTGTGATCGAGAAGGAGAGAATATTGGATTTGAAATCGTTAGAATTTGTCAGGAGATTAATCCAAGGATCAAGGTTTTACGCGCTCGCTTCTCCGAAATAACTTCGCAAGCCATCTATAGGGCTTTGAACAATTTAACCGATCCAGACAAAAAAACCTCAGGTATTAAATGGATAATTGAATGGTGGCCTTCTAATCAGAATATATAATCGTTCAGATGCGGTCGATGTTAGACAACAATTGGATTTAAGGATTGGAGCTGCTTTCACTCGTTTCCTAACGATGCAATTGCAAAAACGTTGCCGAACATTGCCAGAAAAATCCGTGATTAGCTATGGAAGTTGTCAGTTTCCCACGCTTGGTTTTGTAGTTGAACGATGGAAACAAATAGAAGATTTTGTCCCGCAGCCATTTTGGTTCATCGAAGTTTCTGTGACCAGAGATGGAATCAAATGCGATTTTCATTGGAAACGACAACGACTTTTCGATGAACGGTCATGTTTAGCCATAATGATCAAAATGTTGGATTCATCACAAGCTAAAGTTGTTAAATTAAACCATCATCGAAAGCAGAAATATCGGCCAGTTGCCATGGATACTGTCACATTTGAACGTTTGGCATCATCCAAATTGAAAATCAATGCTAAAAAAGCGATGACCATTGCAGAAAAACTGTATACATCTGGTTATATAAGCTATCCAAGAACGGAAACTAATAAATTTCCTCCGGAAATCAAATTAAATGATCTGATTGAGGCTCAAAAAGATAATCCACAATGGGGAGGATTTGCGGGTCGTGTTTTAGAAAGAGGAGGAGCAACTCCAAGAAATGGTATCGAAAACATATCGATTGTCGATAATCTTTTCTCATTTTTAACAAAAAAAATCGATTCCATTTTCAGGTAAAAACTCCGATCAAGCTCATCCTCCCATACATCCGACCAAGAAAGCACCTGATTTGAAAGGCGATGAGAAAAAAATTTACGAACTGATAACTAGACATTTTTTAGCATGCTGTGATAAAGATGCTGTAGGTTCTGAAGAGTTGGTGGAGATCATGATATCCGAAGAAATATTCAAAGTAAAAGGATTGAGAATCGAGGAGAAAAATTACCTGGAAGTTTATCCGTATGATAAATGGTTCAATAAGGCTATTCCACGTTTTGTGATGGGCGAAACATTCACACCTGGATCGATCATGATGAACGAAGGTCAGACCACTGCACCGGAATTATTAACCGAATCACAATTGATCGCATTGATGGAGAAGCACGGAATCGGAACGGATGCCACCCATGCAGAACACATTGAAAAGATTAAGGAAAGAAAGTATATTAGTGAAACACCGGATCGTCATCTTAAACCAGAAGGCCTTGGAATTGGTTTAGTGGAAGGTTACAATGAAATAGGTTATCAAATGTCCAAACCATATCTTCGTGCAGCATTAGAGCAAGAATTGCAGCAAATTTGTGTGGGCCAAAAAAATCCTCAACAAGTTTTACAGAATCAATTGAATGAATATGAGAAAGTTTTTGAAGAATCCGATAAAAATAGAGAAAAACTTTTTACCAGAATTATTCAATACATTCAGTAAAGAGAGAGTTGTAAAAAAATTTTATCATCTTTACCATACTCAAGGAATTCACTAAAATTTCTCCTTTTAATACCATTATGTTTTGTTGGCTGTTTAACATTCTGCTAAACCATCTCTCCATCCTTCCGACTAATTCGATTGTGTATAAGACTTCCTTCCTTTCCTTGACTTTCTGTTGCCGTTTCCTTGGAACGTTTAATTCAATAAATTTTAGATAGTTTCAATTTTATTTCTATTTAAAAGAATATACCAAATAAAACAAAACTCAAATAAAAAACTCGGCGGAAGCAGCTGCATTCGAAAGCTGTAATCGAATTCAAAAAATTTTTTTTCTCGAATGAATAACTTTCATCAATTAAAACGCGACCGGATGATGATTTGTTCAACTGAACAAACTGAAGGATTTTTTTGGGACACGCCAACATGAATGGCGTTTTGAGTGTGGTACGTGTCGGTATGTCACCTCCTTCTTTTCATTTCAATCCTCTCACTCATCATCATCATCATCATTAACATTGTTAAAGGCAATCATCCTATAATTAAGCTAGAACGGACTGCCCCTCTCTCCTTCAATCCTTTTCTCTTCTCTTCTCCTCTCTATTTCTTCTTCTTGCTGCCCTGCCTTTGTCTTACTACTTTACTTTACTTATTACTGTTGTAACAACAATGACTATCTATCATCCAAAGCAAGAACGAACGAAAGAAAGGGAGGGATCGAGAAAATGTTCGAGAAATGAAGAACACAGAAAGCAGTACCGTTTAAAACCAGCACTTTGAGGGAGGAGGGCGCCCACGAAATATTGATGATATTACAGGGGAAATAATAATAATATTAAATAATAATTACGATGATGATGATGATATTATATAACGAGATCAAGGTGATTGCACTCCAAACATCTTATACATCTAATATTGATGGTGGTGATAATTAATTAATTAGATTAAAACGAAACGAGAAAAAAAATTCGATATATTCTTGGCATCAAGCAAGCCAAAAAAATGGAATAATGATGATGATAAGAAGAATAGAATAGAATAGAATAGAAGGGAATAGAATCATTCCCCATTGTGATTCTTTTGGATTTTTGTGATTTAATATTACTATTATTATTATTATTATTTTTCATAATGATATTCGTTGAAAATCACAATATGTGAATGTGGCTGAGATCTTTTTTTTTTCGTGCTTGTTTCTCTAAAAGACCTAAAGGAAACAGATGTAGGATCCTATAGTTGATATGGTGCTCTGGGTTCCGGATAATGAGAGAGAGAGGCGCTAAAACAAAACGCAATTTTTGATGAGATGAATTGATCCACATAGAGCGTACAGAAAAGGAAGTGAGAGTGAGAGAGAGAAGACGGGGGAATGCCATTTAAGAAAAAAATGCCATTTAATCTGAGACGATCTTAGACCATTATTTTCTTCATCATTGATGGTGGACAAAAGAGAGATGGGCCAAGTTGATCGCGTTCTTCTTGACATTGGTTTTGTTGTTGCTGTTGTTGTTGGCCCGATTGGAACCGAACCAGATCGACCGAGACCCTTCTGGGTTTTCTGATCTGTCTGATTTGGTGTATTTAAAGAATAAGGAACAAAAAAAAATTGTCAACACACTTAGACACTAGGCACCGGACATTATGTGACAGAAAAAAAGTGAGGACCAGATGTCGAGGAAGAAGAAGAAGGAAAAATAAGAAACAAGCACCGCGTGTGATGGCATTGTAACAAGAGCTGTCCTTCTTCGGGTTCTTCTTAGGGACTGATTTTGTTGTAGTGATTTTCGTAATCGTTGAATTGAATGAATGAATGAATGAACGGACGAGAAAATGGACTCAACAAAGATCCAGAGAAGAAGAGAGAGAGGCAGAAAGGGACCATATGCACCAGCAGGATATATCGAGTTTTCGTAATTCAGTTGTAATTGTTTTTTAAAAGACATGTGTTTGTCGTAAAATCAAGAAGAAGAAGAAGAAGAAGAAGAAGAAGAAGAAGAAGAAGAAGAAGAAGAAGAAGAAGAAGACCAAACCGTTTTTCTTCTCTTTTTGATGAACTTCATTGACTCTCCAAGACAATTTGCCTTTGGACGGCAATAGTGGTAGTAGTTTCCGGATGACCTTTCCAGGATGGTTCATCGGAACAGCGAAATCAAACTGTGGTAATTGCAGCCAGAAATGTCAGAGATTTGGGTGAAGACGTCACTGGTCCACTTTGGTTGATCGAACATCGACGTGTGAAGATCATCATGAAAAAGATGGTGGATAGCCAGATAAAATTCTCATCTTTCTCGTTTGGGAATCATTGTTGTTGGAAATCAATTTTTAAATTAAAATTCTGGCAAAAGTTATTACCAAACAACCAACAGAATCTTAATGATAATGATGGTGATTACCGAACCGGAACAACCAGAACAACAAAAACAACGGCAACATCAACGAAAACTAATAAACGAAATTCTTGCCAAGTTAGTTTTGGCGCGAAAATTAGAATTGAAAATGGAAACGGATCACATCGTTATCTTGGCAAACAACAACTACAACAACCAACCGTACCAGAACCACGAACCAAGAATGGCAAAGGTATTTTAGTTGATTTAATTCAATTTAATCATTTGATTACAAATTTTCATTACAAAATTTAAAAATAAACATCCATTTTCGTTGTGTTGTTTTGCCGCGAAAATATGTGACATATTCGACCGGAAAAAAATGCCAATTTTAATGAAAATTCCGGCATGAATACGAATGATTGCTTGCATCGGATCGTTGGATTCTGTGTTTCGGCGAACTTAACCAAAAAAAATAGTTGATTGTTCAACAGAATCTGGTAATAAGAAACAACATTCAAAACAAGAAACGAAGCAACAACAAAGACGAGGAAAAATGAAGATAATTGTGTTTTATGCTAATGATCATCCAAATTGGTTTCGACCAAACAACCAAGACAACATTCTTTTCAATGAATTTAATAATAATAATAATGATGATGTTGGCGGCGACGATGGCTGCGGTGGTGGTGGTCGTGCTGGAACATTATTAAATCAATGTTGTTGTGTCAGTAATAATCAACAACATCCACATGATAATAACCATGTTTTAATGGAAAAAATGTTCCAATTAACCATGATCAATGTGAATGATTATCATCATCAACAACGATGGAATGTTGGTAACACCATGAACCATCACCATGGCCATCATGGTAATAGTATCCTATCGGAAGTATTTGACAAATTATTCGGACCGAATCCGAATCAAGAAAAATGGACAGATGAACCGAAAAAAGACCAAGAAGAAGAAGGAGAAGGAGAAGAATATTCTGAAGATGATAGTTTGGCCAGTTTGGATGGTTTTGGATTCTGCATCATAATCAGCGATCAAATGACACAGTTTATTAATGATGACATTTTGGATATTGAACGATGTTTGAGCTTTGTACTTGGTGCTTGTTCAACGGAATCCTGGCGTAACCGGGATAATAACCCGGAGAATGGTGATATCATGTTTTCGGACCAAATAACCATTCCGATCTGTGATTCAGACATGAACAAATTCATTACATATGCATTATATGATGAATTGAATGAGATCAATATGTTTCGTGTCAAATATAAACTTTGCCATTTTGCATTCATTCCTGTCACCATCCCTTCTGGCCAACATAATGAAGATGATTGTGTCAACGGTGGTCACAAAAACCAATGGACAACGATATTGTTCAATGGAATCATAAGAATTTCCAATGAAAACTTATTTATTAGATATCAAAGTATATTACAACAACGACAATTTCAACAACGGAAAAGACGACAGCCAAGACATGAAAGATGTCAACCACAGCGATTGGGCAATGAAGCTGTGGCTCTTGCTAAGAAAGAAGAAAATGATGAAAAACTATATGGATTCTGTTCAAATAATTTTCGGGACGACTTTGGCGCCGGTACAAACTTCGAGAATCCTTACGATGAAGGATGCTTGTTCAGGGTGTTTCCTAATTCGATCAAAAAGGTATTTTTTTTTTTGTTTAAAACCGGAAAAACACACACACACACACGCAAGCATTTGAGAATTCAGGAATCCACTTAAGCCATTTGGTTCTGTTTTTTGAACTTTGGCGGTCGAATAAAAAAAGAAAAAAAGATACGGGAAATAGTTTAGCTTTTTGGAGCTTTTCTTCTTTTTTTTTTCAAAAAAGCAAATAAATTTGGGCTCTCTAGCTAACACGTTCGAACATCGTTTGGCTTCTTTGGTTCGGTTGTTCCAGAGCTGATAAAGCTCCAACTTGAAATCGTATGAAGAAGAAAAGAAGAAGCTATTCTTCCGATCAAGAATATAGAGCGTAGACAGCGTGAATATTATGCTCGATTAGGTTCCATTGTCTCTCTCTCTCCTTCTCTTCCTATTTTTCCTTAATATTTGTTCAATCAACTTGAATTTCGGGATTCGATTTTTTTTCCGATTCGGTTTAAATTGAATAACGGGAACTCCCCCGCTTAACTTCCAGTCGATTCTATAGTAACAGTCCTAGCCGTACTTCGTGCTGTTCGGTCGTTGCTCTAAATCAGTTTGATAAACCCGATTTTCATAATGATCATGATTATGAACATAATTATCAAAATTAATGATAAACAATTATTTCCTGTTAGCCCAATGAACAGATTCTGATAATGTTGGACCACCACAGGCCTCAAGTCAATAACGCCCGCTGTAAGTATCCTGGTAATCATCATCATTATCATCATCAAGGCCATCAACGCCATTTGGATGTTTTGCTAAATGGACAAAGCACCATAAATTGGCTACAATTGGAATGGATCAACGATTCAATGTTCTTGATCAGAATCCCAGGTGAGCTCTTTCGCTATCTTTTTTTTCTTGGAAACATTGAGCTTCTACTATTGCCTAATCCTATCTTATGAATCCGATCATTTTCCTTTCCTTGGATCCTCGATGCTTCGATTTTATGCATCTCTCTTCTTTTTCTTCCTTTCCCGGGACCGGACGTGGGGGCTTCAGATGCCTTTTTCCAGCCAAATACCGAAACGTTATTGAATATAACGATCATTATCGATTGTAGGCAAGTGCTGGGAAGTAGAATTATCAAATGTGACGCAATCGGATCCGATGACGTACTCGGTGATGCTTCAATGGCAATTCAAGCCACCAAATTGGAATTGTTGGAAACATTATTGTTTTCTAAATTGAATTCCGATCAATTTCTTTGTCAAACATTTTCGATCAATTCTTTGGATGAATTGGATGAAAATTTTGCCAAGATCTTCGATGAATCTTTGACCGATTTTGGTATATTCCAATACATCAGTCAACCATTCAATATAAACCTATGGCTACCGACCTGGCTGCATTTCGCCGCCGCACACGGGTTAAGCAGATTGTTGGCCAAACTTTTAAGTTCACCGGCTTCGATACCTGCTTGTTTTGTGAAAAATTCGGCCGGATTGGATGCGATCGAATTGGCCAGAAAATATCATCACAAAAACATCGTGGAAATCTTGGAAAAACATCTTGAACAAATCAAACACATGAAACAAGATTCGACAATGTTGATCACCGAACAAATACAATCAAAGATTATCGTCAATAGATTGGGCCCAGGCGGCGGGAATGATGAAATTGAATCTCAAAGGATCCAAAACGATCCTTACAACAACAACAAAATCAATAAGAATGAAAAAAAGAAAAAGATCGGCGGTAAGGAACATGATCATCGAACACTGGATAACCGAACAAAGAAGACAAAAAAGAAGAACAAGAAGAATAAAATACATGAAAGCAACCAAAACGGCTTTATCGATGTTATTGAAAATAATGATGATGAAAATAATAAAAATAAAGAAAATGAAACAAGATTCGAAAAGAATGATGCTTTTCGAATGTTGGAATCAAAAACCGATAACCGAACAACAACTTCAACCACGGCCAATGGCGTAAATTTAACACCATCACAGTATCTAATGGCAAACACCAACAACAATAATGATGATGATGATGATGATGTACAACAATGTGAAATGTCCATTTGGAACGAAAAGATTTTAAATTCTAAATATGAACTGTTATTCATTATTGATCAATTCAAAAAAGGAATCTCGATCCAAACATTCAGAGAATTGTTCCAACAATGGGAAACAGTTTATCAGGATGTTCTAAAAGGACAAATGTCCGATGAATTTTTGCATTCGTTCAATGAGATAAAAAAACTTTGCAGGTTTTCTAATCAACCACTACCGGATCTGGTTGTTGATGATGATGATGATCTTTCCGATGAAAAAAATCTGGATGATAATGGATACTCGGAGCCGCCCAAAATATCCAGACCTTTTCATAAATGTTTTAGTGAATCCATAAACACTCCGCCTATTATCCATTCGACCCGCCCATTACTACTAGCGCCACTATCATCCACATTCAAATATGAAATCGATTTAGTTTAGGGAAATGCTTTCAAATCAAATCAATGGAAAATCTAATAACTTTCGTAGCGGAAAACCTGAAAACAAAAGCCCAGGAATAGAATCCAGGAGCCTAAAGGCGCAAATTTTCGAAAAATGCCGATTTTGATGAAATAAAACAATTTCCATGTTTTTTGTCTAGCTCTTGTTGTTTATTTTATTATTGACATGTCTTTCTTATTCTTGCAAATCGCTGGCTATGTTCCGGTTGTCTCAATCATTTTACAATCATTCAGTTTCGTTTCAGTTTTTCGCTGTGCTTTGCATATTTTTGATCGAGAACCAAAATCCTTTTGGAGCTTTGAGAGAACTCCACCGGTCCCGATTTTTTTTCAAGATATGCAGCAATTTTTTCCGCCAATATTTATTACGGCACAAACGAGTGTCCGTGTCCGGAGTGTCCGCATTTCTTTGCTGTTCTGTCAGCCTAAGCTGATACCCGTTCTTCGTTGTTCGAATGTTGAAATTGAATTCAATGAAATTCCGAAACAATAAAAACAAACAAAACAAAAGCCATAATCATTATGGCCAATAAAAGACTTTTTTTTTTGGTTTTATTTTCGTTTCATGCGTCTTCTTCACCATTAATTGAGAGGATTACCAATTCTGTGTACCCAAAGGACCCTTTTAGGGTGGCCCAAGCAAACATTTTATATATATCCAAACAAATGGTGATTGGCCATTCTATAAAATCACGTTTCATTCATTTTCGATTCTCTATGTTCCTCTCATTCTCTCGGTCTGTTTGTTTGAAATCTTTCGGGTCAATATTCTTGGGTATGTGTGTGTGTGTGTTGCTTTGTGCCTGCAACGGTGCTGATTTAGTTTCCGATCCAATCCGTGCGCTCATTATAAGTCCACCATAGTCAACCAGAACCAGAAGAAGTCCAAAATCCAGTGAATCCAGACCCAAAACACACGAAAAACGAGGCTAAACAGCGGGTTGATTATTTTGTTCCAAGATGGAAATAAAGAAAGAAAGAACAATGCAAATATCACTGAACAGAAAAGACAAAAAAAGAGAGAGAAGAAAGAACATGGAATTTTCCAACAACAATATTCAATGAGAATCCATTTGCACACGTTGGACTGTTTTCATTCTTTCCATCATTATCATCATCACCAACATCATCATCGTTGTCGTTATTATCATCATTTATGTATTTATAACAAGTTATTTCCTTTTTGCTTATCCGGAAAAGCAAAAAATAAAAGATGAAAGCGAAAGCATATACTCGGATGTTTGCCATCTTTGGTCGTTTTTTTTATGGTATTTGTTCGTTTTTTTTCGTTCTTGGATTTCAGGTTTTGGTTCCTCGAAATCGTATTTTAGTCACATTCGCGCAACCAGGATTCATTCAAGTCTTATGGGACAATGTTGTTGGCCTTATTTATTATTACCATTATTGTCATTGTTATTATTTTTGTTTTGTTCAACTTGTACTACCCGGAACTGGTACAAACAGTACTGGGAAGCTGTAAGTTAGAATTTGGATTCAAAGAGAATGAGAGAGAGAAACAAGAAATTTATCTGCATCTGTTTATATATCCAAATGATTTTATTATGATTATTATGGGATTTTTTTCCCGTTCGCGCTCTTGTGTTTGTCTTGTTTCAGGCACTTGTTTGGTTAATTCCGGTAATTTTAGGCGTTTGTCGTAGGAGGGAATGGTGGGCGCCATATCGAAACAATCAAGGCGATCGATACCAGGAATAATGCTCTCAATGGACAATCCAAAGGACAAAAGTGGAACTGGAAACGGCAGCGCAACAATTACAACCGAATAAAACATAATAAAACAAACACGAAAAACCATCCCCATTGCCAAGCCATTATATAGCCAAGCCATGAATAGCACATGCTATTAGCTCCGGAACTTCAAACAGATAAATTAATTTTTATGACGACGGAAGTTTTGCCAATTCCGTTGCACGTTTTTTCATCAACATCATCATCATGCAGATAATTGTGAGCCATATATAGCGGTCCGCAGTATGCAGTATGCGCATTTGTTTGGCATACAAATTAAAATTGACCAAATACAAATAAAAAGATGCCATGCCCCTCCCTTTCCCTGCCTCGAAAAAAAATACCAACAGCCAAACGATTTGAAACAGTTGTAGCAGTAGTATGCTTATAGCAATGATGATGATGACTACTTAGATCAGGGGTGAACAAGCCGCAGCCCATCAAACATTTTTGTTCGGCCCAACAAGCATTTCTAAACAGGCGATGAAGCTATATTTCTCTCTCTGATTGGTCCAGTGATGATTTGACCTGATGACAAGACACAATTTGACCCTTTCGGCGCGGCTGGCGCAACGTGAAGCGCGCGAGAATTTTTTCTGCAAAAATGCAATGCAGTGAAGCCAACTTTCAAGGGTACAGAAGTAGTTCTTTATGCACGTTTTTCGACCAAGCTCCAATCCAAAGGGCAAGAGAATTTTTTCTCCGCGAAATTGCAATGCATTGAATTCAACTTTCAAAAAAAGGCACCAAAAACAGAACCTGGAGCGCGTGAGAATTTTTTTTCCGCGAAAATGCAATGCAGTGAAGCTAACTTTTGAGGGTACAGGAGCAATTCTTTTTCCCGACCAAGATCTAATCCGAAGCGCGCGAGAATTTTTTTCCCAAGAAAATGCAATGCATTGAAGTCAACTTTCACAAAAAAGACGCGAAAACAAGAACGTGAAGCGCGTGAGAATTTTTTCCGCAAAAATGCAATGCAGTGAAGCAAACTTTCAAGGGTACAGGGGCAATTCTTTTGTCCGACCAAGCTCCAATTCGAAGCGCCCTAGAATTTTTTTTTCAAGAATATGCAATGCAGTGAAGTCAATCGAAGATTTCAGTGCTGTAGAACTTTCGATTCGCCAGCAAAGTCTATGGGATTTTCTCATGCACTGGGATATGGGGCAAACTAGACTAAAGACTTCATTGGTGCAGATAGCCGTGCTGGAAGGGTTGAACCGATGAAAGCGATCAGCTATAACCAGTGCTTGCCTGTGCATGTTTGACGCCTATAACAACCGTATTCCCCTCTGATTGGTTCATAGTGATGATCTTAACTGATGACGAGATACACTATAGACAGGAGACGAAGCTATATTTCTCTCTCTGATTGGCCCAATGTAATGGTTTGACCTGATGACGAGACACACTATAAACAAGCGAAGAAGGTGTATTCCTTTCTCTGATTGGTCCAATGTGATGATTTGTCACAATGACGAGACACACTATTAAGAGGATAAGAAGGCGTATTTCTGTTCTCCTGCGCAGAGATGTCGTCATAGATTTAGTTTCTACACTCTCTACTCTTTATGTGCGGGGCGCGTCAAATATTATATACAAAAATTTAAATTGGCAAACCGTTCATTAAAAAGGTTGCTCACCCCTGACTTGGATGATCCTCATCATCTTAGATTCCCCTCATCCTCATAGGGAAGAGTGTAAGGAGAATCCGGATCCGGATCGATCCGAACGTCTGGTTTTGGGTTTCAATCAATATTCAAATCGATATTATTGCTATTATTATTATTGTTGACTTTTATTTTCTTTTCATCACCTTTCCTATTCTCTCTGGATCTTTTTTCTGGTTGAAGCCAGATACAAAGCTTTCCAAGGGAACCAGGGAGAGAGAGAGATACCTAATCGGGATCCACTATGAAACAATTTCTTTCTCTGCCTTTCTTTGCCTCCTTTGGTTCGTCTTTTTCCAGGAAATAAAAGATGCAGATGGTGCATTGGAGAAACGGAAACAGAATCCAATTGATACATTGTTATTGTTGTTGAGAGCCAAAGACAGTTGTTCAAATGTAAAGTTCGGGAAAAAGAAGCAACAAAAGAAACAGAAGAAGTGGGCGATGATCGTGTTCGAAATATTAATCGCTCCGAACTGTGCGCCCAACAACAACAATAACGTCAAGATTCTGGATCCTTGTTTCGAAATTAAGGGGCCAACAAATACAAAAGGATGGAACTTTTGTTTGATATTAATCAAACTTGATTTATTTTGTCAGCCAAGTATCGGTGTGAATGGAATCCATTTAAAGTTTCAGGGTTAGCCACAAAATTAGTCGTTCGACCAAAATGACCTGAACAATGTTGGAACAACAAGATTGTTGTCTGGTGTTGACATTGTCCATCTTGTTCATCATTCATTCAAGACCATACCAGAACCATCCTTGTTGCACACTGATCTAGATTGGCTATGAATGCTAATATGTTCTGACGAAACAAAGAATCGAAAAAAATTTGTGGTCATGGATCCAGGATCCATACGACCATGGCGCCTTCCTAGTCCATTATTCATTGGGTCAATCGGGACTTTTCCCGTCTGAAAAAAATATCGAGAATTTCAATCGATTTTTCTCTTCAGAAAAAAACAAGAAAAAACTCGAGATCATTTTGTCCCGAAGCAAACTACGGTCGGATTTTGCTTGTCGTTGCAATCGTTTTCGCTGTAATGAAAGAAACAAGAATCTGATATTTCGGGAAACCAGAGCAAGATAAAAAAATAAGCAGAATCAAGCAAAAAAGAGGGGGGGGAGAGAGAAAGAATTGATTCAAACAAACAAAATTGTCATCGGTCAGCACTTGACAATATCGACTGGTTTCATTCAATTTTTGTTTCATTTTTTTTAAATATTTAGCTTTTGGTGTTTTCATGGTTGGGTGAGAAAACATAAGTCCGCAAGTAAAGAATATTCCTATTATTTGAAGCTGTTACAACAACCAAAAAAAAATTTTCGATTTCTTTTATGTGTGTGTCTATGGTACCATGTATTTTTTTCTCTCTCTCTCCCCCTCTCATAATCGGTTGGCCGACTTTTGACCATTTCGGACTGGAGGGTTCAAACACACACACACACACAATAGAATTTTGCTGACTTGGTTCTGGATTCTGGATCCGCGGAACTTTTCGATGTTCTCGATGTTTTTGTTGTTGTTGTTGTTGTTGATGTCCTGGAAAGAAATATGGCCAACCAAAGTATAAATAATAAATGTCTGAAAGCCAAGATTCTTTTGTTCAATGGTTGTTGGGTTTTTTTCACTTTGGGACTAGGACATTACCATAGAATTTGGTGAAAAACAATGGACACGCCATGCAGACAGGCCAACAAAAAGGATTCATTCATGAATGAAATTGGATTTCCTTGTCTTTCCTTGTTTTTCCTGTTTGTTTTTTTTTGTTCACCATTGTTATCCTGGAACATCCTTATAACAAGATGAATACACCCACACCAAGAATACATTGGTCGGTACGCCCCTTGGTTGCAACCAGGTTGCAAATTTTTTTCCAAAAAAAAAAAGAAAGAATAAGATTATGATGCTAATGCTGACGACCACGAAAGACGATCTCCGGGAGCCACAGAAAAAAAAGGTCGGATGTGCGCTTGCAACATTTATCATCACATAATTTGACACTGCTGGAGTGGGCGTGAGACGTAAGCGGAGAAGCTGAAGCAGATGATCTATGCTTCATCGTCTCGCTTCCTGTTCTGGTTTCACCTGCCCCCAACTTCCTCACACTTGAGAGCTGTTCATTGAACACAGTACCAAAACGCCCGGCAAGCGGAAAATCAAAGAACGATGATTGATTGACAGTATATTGGAAAAAAAGAGTGAGAGAATCGTTTTCATTTTGAAACGCAAACACCGAGACAAACTCATAAACAGTTGGTGTTGGTTCTAGAATCGATTTTTGGTTTTCTTTCATTTTCTTTATTTTTTTTAGTTGGTTGGTTAACCCAGCCGAATCTGGAACCAAACAACTTGCAGCACTTTTCCTTAGTAATATTTCATCTTTGTTCCCTCGACTGGATTAAAAAAAATAGCTCGCACCAGTCTCAAATATTGATCATCCTGAACATAATAAAGACTTGCGACCAGCGACCAACGCTTATTTTGGTTATTGTAAAATTCATATGCTTCCTTGTTTGCTTGCTTTCTATGGCCTAGATTTTGGACCAACCAACCAACAACAAAAAAAATAAAATATCAAGCACATCAACACGAGATGATAGTTAGGCTTCATCTTCTCTTCCCACCAGATTCACTTGATGATAATAATAATAATAATAAGATGGATCTTCTTCTTATTTTTGGATGGTTCTCCGGGACATCCAAAGCGATGGTGAATTCTCTCTCACTCTCTTCCTCTTTCAATGTGAAGCATCTCTATCACACAATATTCCATAGCAGGGATGCTCAACCCGAGGCTCTTGAGCCACTGTGGCTCTGCAGGGTTTTTTTCGCGATGGTTCTTGACCTAGCTAAATCTAAATCCGTTTTGAAGTCCCTGTGTTACAAGGTTTGTGAACAGCCCCCAGGATATGATGTCGCCTTCCCACAAACCAAGGTCAAGTAATAGTTGAACAGAAATAGAGCTAGAAGAAGGAGGAGCATACGTTATGAATTATCCTAGCTTTCTTGGTTAACAGTTTGAGGATTGCAATGCACATACCACAATGCAAAAGAGGTGCGAAATTGTTTTTTCGAACTTGACAATCGACAAGGGAATGTTTCGCATAGTGACATATTGGGCAGGGCTAATGCTCTCAATTTTAGGCTTTAAAGTAGGAAAAGGTTGGCCGTCCTTGTTTTATAGTGTGAGTATATGGACGCTTGTTTGTGTGGAATCGATAGCAGAGTCTGTGTGAGAGTCTTCTTGACAAAACAGGGCGGGATCAGTTATACTTGGTCTATAATCATTATCATCCGCATCCGCATAGAGTAACACAAACCGTCTCTGCAAGAAAGTTTCCGGATCAACCAAGCTATTGTTAGGACATTGAAAACAAGACTTTTTATTCGTTTTTGGTTTAGATTAATTTTATTTATTTATTTATTTTTTTCAATTTGATAAATTTGAATTAACAGTTATAGAACATTCATAACTCTTTGCTTGCAAAAAAAAGTCGAAAACGATTTCGAAATTTGCTGGCCATCCAAAGCATGCTTGTGCGTCTGCGCCTTTTCTAATTGGCTTTTTGCCATGAAAATTTGATTCGATCTGGATCCGAGGCGCCAAAAAACCTCCGAAGCGAAAAGCGAATCCCAACGAACCACGATGATGGCAGAAAAAAGTTTATAAAACCGGCTCCGGTTCTATGCATCAGACTGATTGGGGGTGAATCCACCAAAACGGAAATTCAAAATTCACCATTTTTTTCGATGTAACTTTGCCTGTCTGTGTTCTTTTGTTGCGACTTCATACACTTTTTCTTCGCCAACCAAAAAAAAAAATATATTCAAAGCATTTCTTTTTGCGGAAATTTCAATTTTGATTGCAATGGACTGATACTGGAACCGGTGGTTGTACTGTTGTTGCTGGCCACTGTGGTGGTAGTTGATGGTGTAGTTGCTGTGGTGGTTGCCGGGGATGATCCGATGTTTCGATTGTTATTATTGTTGTTGCTATTATTATTATTATTATTATTATTCTTCATCATTACCATCCGTTTGATTGGATGATTTTTATCAGCCATCAAAAATTGTGGCTGATTGGTGTGGCTATCTGATACAGTGATCTTATTCTTCTTGTTAGTATTAGTATTATTATTGTTGCTATTCTCATTGTTATTGTTAGCGGTTGAATGCAATGTAATGTTTCCGTTTCCATTGAAACGAACCCTGGTATCCGTTATGCAGATGGTATGTTCGGATGCGCAGCTGTATCTAGCCGCACCATGATATCTACTGTGCTCGAATGGTCTGGTTGTTCCGTTTATTCGATCACGATAACAAAGGCAACAAAGTACTTGCCGGAAACCTTGACGAAATCTACAGTCAGGAAAAAACAAAACACAAAACGAATTCCGATTCCGCTTTGTAGAATCGAATCCAGATTCTCAAGAACCAAAAAGAACAAAACAAACCTTGAATTAAGCCAACAATAAACGAAAGGGTTATAGACACTGTTGGACATGGCCAACCAATAGATGGCCAAATATGTATGTTGTACATATTCAGAATCGATGATTTGTTGATAATGATGAGCAAGTAGAAAATAAATATGATATGGTGCCCAACATAGGCCGAATATGGCCACCACGATCATCATCATTTTGACAATCTAAAACATGGATGATGGATTCGGTTATCCAGGAACTCCCGCGGATTCCAGGTTCGGAATTATTCCGTAACACATACACACACAAACAAACCTTTCGTTTTGATTTGATATTCTCCATTTGTCTGGCTGTCTGACATTCTCCAATACTTTGGCTGCCCCATAATTCACAACCAACACAAAAATATGTATAAGACATGGATGCGATTGGCAGAACATAAGTGACTAATAATATAATCACATTATAACTGTTCCAAGAAAACAACAAGAATTTTTCAAAATCAAGAATCCAAAATTTCCAACTAAAATAAAATGAAGCCACACACAGGCCAACACCCTAAGAATGATATTTTCATAATAATATACAGAGGGAGAGAGAGAGAGAGAGAGAGAGAGAGAGAGAGAGATTAATTACTCGGGACCCACCACTGGCCACCACCACCACCACCACCCAACACCAGAATGGTTGCCAGAACTCTAAGACCACCCTCCTATTCCTCCTCCTCACTGCCCTCTTTACTTTGTGTATCCATTTCCCTTCGTATATTTTTACTTTATCCGAATTTCCATTCAATAATTCTTGGCACACCACACAACAATCAAATGCAGGCTCATTTGTTCCATTGATATAATGTGCTATAGTATTTTCAATGATAATCATAATGGTAATAATAATATAATTGCATCACTAAGAGAGCAAGAACTTCACTTTTGTTCGTGTTTGGTTCTGCAAGAGAGTGAACGAAAAAAAAATGACGCCACATAGGCGCCGCACACCCCGGACGCCATGCACACATGGGACAGAACATGGAAAAAAAAGAAAGAATCCGTGGTTTGATTTATAAGATTTTTACTCCCTAAGATTCTGCCTCTATTGACGCCGGGCGCGATTTGTTATTATTTCATTATAATCATAATCATAATAATAATAATTTTTTTGCTCTACTTGTATATATTAAGAAGGTTTGGCTTTCTTGGGGGACTGTCCGAAACCAAAAATAGAAACACACACACACTCTCAGTGGCACACAGTGTTTCAGCCATGCACACACACATACATTGGCTCCTCCCCTGTTTTATTTTTTTTTTTCGTCGTTCGTGATAAGCAACCAAGCGAACACCGGTGGTATTATTACATTGAACTGTGAATCATAATTTTTTGCCTGTGTGGCTATTGGTATGATGTGTGTGGGAAGGAGGAGGAGCAAGAGAAAGAAAGAGAAAAGGAAAAGGGTTTGGCATTTCTTATTTGATTTCTCTCTTCATACTGAGTAAGTTGTCAAATATTTGTCGACTATATTAAGGTCAAATGTTTAGTCTCTTGGGCCGGTTATTATATAATATGTGTGATGATCTTAATAAAAAAAAATTATTATTTATGTATGTTTGTTTGGATTATTCTGATAATAATGGTTATTAGTGTGCTTTTTTCGCCTTCTCTCTTTCTTATATTTATTATCCTCGGGATCCAGAATCCTCGAATCCGCGTACGCACACATGCACATATATTCTCATATTAGCCACAGTCCCAGTGGTGCTTGGTGGTTGTCTTTGGTGGTTGTTGAATAATAATAAGAAATGATGTTTATTCAGCTTGGCAGCCGACTCTCATTTCTCGATTCTTCTCCGAACTATCTATATTTCATTTTCCAATTTTGCTGTTTTTTTTGCATCTTTTTTTTCATGGTTGTCATCTTGGAATTTTTGAGCGTTTCGTGCCGAACCACCAGAATCCGGAGCTCATCATTTACCGGATTCGGTTGCTTATATTTATTTATTTTTTGGCCGGAAAGTTTTCCGCAATGATATTGATCCTATTATTAAAGTTGATCGCACGAATAGTCATTGATTTATTCTGTTTGAAAACTACAAGTTTGGTTTTGGTTTTGGTTTACACTTGGATTACTACTTCCCACCAATGTAAAGGCAGACAGAAAGAGAACGAGAGAGAGAGAGAGAGAAAGTCTTTCATTATTTAACCACCACTTTTGTGTGCGTTAGAATCAAATGAAGCCTGTTTTGCTATAATTAAACCTATAAGCCGCATACGGTGGACACTGTTGAGCACCTATCCAACAGAATGTTCCGGTATAAAGTTTTTGGCTCATTAACTTACCACACAGATACACACGCACACGGCACGGTAAAGCAATAACCGGCAACACTAACAATGGCGATGTCCGTTTTCCGGACGCTTTCCGGATTGCGTCAGGAGCCAAGAAAAGGGGTACTTACATGTACTCGATGCGAGATTTGGTGGACATTCCATCCCACCATTCCAGATAGCAAACAACTAATTAAAATGAAATTAGCAAGAAACAAACACACATGCACACACCAAACACCACGAACCTCTTGAATCACCATTTTTGAATTCTTCCACGAAGGTTGTGGCACAAATTATATTGGGCAATGAAAGAAGGCTGCTGGTGATCCAAATCACCACAATTATGTTTACAGTGGTTGTACGAGACATTCTGGGCCTTAGCGGATGTACGATGGCCAAATATCTGGCAAGATTTGTCATGAAAAGAGCAAAGAAGGAAAAAAACCAAAAGCAAAGCAAAGATAATTAAATTTATTAATGAAGGAACTGAAGCTAATCACCGCCTCAACCACCACCGACAACACCACCATCATCATCATCATCATCATCATGTATATAAATAACAGCATGAAATATGTATCGCATTAATATCGAGCCTCAATCATGTTGATGGAAACAACAATGGAACATTTCTTGGAACCGCAGCTGGAATTTAATTCAATTTATCAGACACTATATGGCTCTCATTGTAATCAGGGGCTCTTCTCCACCGAAATCATAATCATTACAAAGAACCCAATAAAGCAAGGATAGTTTATTCGATTGGAAGAGCGAGAAAAAGACAGAATCTAGAAGAATGATGATTATCATGAAACAACAGCAATCACGAAAAAATTTTGATTAAAAATAATTGAAGGAAAATTCCTAAAATCCGCTTCCGATGAAGCACGTACGTGTAGACCTTGGCGTTTTAGTTTTATATCAATGAATGACCACAGCCTATTATATTCGAATTCGATTTTTGATTGAGGCTCCACCCAACAAAAAAAAATTTGATCCAATGACATTCGATCGAATCAGATCGAGAAGTTTTCATTCAGATTAGCGCAGAATTCAAACCAATCACACAAAGATTATAATGATGAGGGCGGCGATTATCAGTGTAATGACCACCATTATCATCATCATCAAATGTCATTAATTATGTCATGAATTATGCAATGAGAGAACATTTATATGAAATAAAAATAATGTAATTTCTATATTTGGATATAATATAGGCGCGCGAAATTGGCCAAGTTATTTTGGATGGAAACAAGCAGACGAGGGTCCAAATCAACGCAGCGGCCGGAAAAAGAGCGAGAAAAAAAAACCGGACCATACACCTACACCATCCAAGCATATGTCATTTGTACGAGGACTATCAGATTGGCCCTAGATTATTAGCGTGTTCCAAGGAACCGGCCCAGTCAAAGCAGGTCCAGAAAGAGTCTCTTTTGTTCCTTTTTTTCTTGCCGTTACTTAGGAAGAAATCGATCATGGTGGTGATCATCATGAGAATTAGGCCAGGTGTCTGTGGAACAGCCCCTAAAGAACTTAATAAGATTAACCTAGTAGTAGAAGAAAAGAAGATTTTCTATTTATTTTGTTTTATTTGCGCCAGAATCATATTGGTTGATGCGGCACCAATCAGACTAGCATTTACAATGGCTCATGGCTCAAATCAATACAGATTACATTCAATTCTCAAAGAATATCATTCCAATAACAGTGTTTAACCGCTCAAGGACCACGTTGTGACGATTCGTCACAAGGCTCCTAAATTTTGTTTCACAATTAAAATTTGGACTTTTTTAGCAAATTCGTCCTGGCCTAATCCTCCTTAAACTATTTAGCTATCGATTGGGCCCAAAAACAGTTTTTAAATATGAAAAAATTTAATTTTTATCAATTGATTTCAAAACCAAGTTCTTCAGGTAATTTAGCCTAAACTGT
>JAOZJS010000265.1:0-51144 GCA_025882695.1 Amerodectes protonotaria | reverse complement strand
TTTTTGCATTGCTTTTTTCCAAAAAAAAAACAAAACAAAAAATTTCAAATTTTTTATTCGATTGTGTGTGTGTTTTTGAAAATCATGTTACTAATAATCTGAATGATAATATGATGAACATAGGTTAAAGACACCAATGAAGTTAATCGTATCATCTCGATTCTTGAACACACCCATGTCACCCGGGAAGATTTGGAGGTTTGTATTTTATTTTATTTTATTTCATTTTATTTCATTTTTTCTGTTAGACTGTTCCTTTTTTCCTTTCAAATTCTTGAAAGCAAGAGAATCCTTTTCTTTTTTTATTTTTTTTCGTTAGTCATTCGAAAATTGATTGATTGATTATTCGATTCGAATCTAATAAGTTGATTGTGTATTGTGTATAATATTATTACTATTATTAGAAAACACGTTTGGGAAAATATATTAACGATTTGCGGAAAAGGACCGCCGATAAGGAGCTTGCGAAACGGGCCAAAAAGCTTATTAAATTATGGCGTGATCTTACGGTTGTTGGTGGTGGCGGTTCATCATCCACCCCCAATAATAACAACATATCCGCATTGACCAGTCCATTCAATTCTAATTCCATAAGTCCGCATGGATATAGTGTTCATAATAATAATAATAATAATAACAATGTTGGCGCCAAGAATGGTAAATTGAATATTACCACTTTCAATGATTCGAAATTGACGCCACCGAATCATCATCCGGCATTGTTGAGAGTCAAAAATCAACATGGCAGATTGGTGTCTCCACAAGAAAGTAATATTGTTGTTGATTAATTAATTTATGATTTATTCTTACGGGTTGCTAACGTTTTTTTTTCGTTTTGTTTTGTTTTGTTTTGTTTTTCCATTACAATTTAAATGAAGAAAACAAATCTTATGGTAATTCATCATTGTCGCCAGCAGCATTGTTATCGCCTGTTAGTCATAATAATAATAATAGCAAAACGAATGTTTCATTCCGTTCTCAAGCTCAAAAGAATGCTAGTCCACAACCACAGAATAATAATAATAATAATGAATTGACCAATGGTCATCATCATCATCATCCGAACCATGA
This sequence comes from Amerodectes protonotaria, assembly GCA_025882695.1. Lineage (NCBI taxonomy): Eukaryota > Metazoa > Arthropoda > Arachnida > Sarcoptiformes > Proctophyllodidae > Amerodectes > Amerodectes protonotaria. Next base: position 50,073 of record JAOZJS010000265.1, on the reverse strand, counting down.
TAATAGTCCCAATTCGTACCAAAAACGTATAATAGCTTCCAATGGTCTTAGTCCTGGATTGCAGAATTCCAAAAATTTGGCCAAAGATGGAATCTCTCCGAATGCATATCGTAATAGACGAGTTACACCACCGACACCAAATAGTGGAGATATGGCCAGCACTATAAATAATCATCATCATCAACATCAGCAACATTTGTCACCATCATCATCATCGTCATTATCACCGTTGATCAATAATACCGGCAACAAATCCAGTTCGGCACCATCATCACAACTTTGCAGTCCACTTGCATTTACCTATTCGAATGAATCTAGAGATTCATTCACCAACAACACCACCACTCACAATCATCATCATCATAATAATAATAAAAATAATAATTCTTATTCTAATCATCACCAACAGCAGCAGCATCATCATCATCATGCAACAAATTTTGATTTTATTAATGATGAAGATAGCAATTCATCGCAATTCTCCAGCATCAGTAATGATTATTCAGCTAAATCGGCCGAAGATCAGCATAGGAAAAGATCGAGGAAAAGAAAAATTGAAGATGAAAATGATACGCTTAGAGAGAATTTCAATTATGTCAATTATGGTGGTAGACGGCCGCAATCCACCGAAGAATTGATTGAAAAGTTCAATATTAAATTAGATCCAAAGATTATGAGAAAGAATGATTCAACGCAATTTGAATCATATTCAGCCTCTTCATCTCCAGTGTTGAGCAAAGATGGTGATTTGAAATCGAATGCAAAGCTTGCCAAAAATGGTGGAACATTCTATTCGAATCGGAATGGTTTCCATTCGGAAGAGAATTCTTTGGATGGTTTTGGTGCGAATGTTTCGCCGGACAACAAACCATTCAACAACAATAACATTTCGCCGCCAGTTCGATCGAAACACAAAAAAGATAGCTTTGCGGCAGCTTCTTGGTCGCGTTCTAAATATCATGACGATGATGTTGGTGAAGAAAATTCCAATGAGGAAGAGGAAGAAGAATTTGATGAATATAATCAAAGTGTGATAGAATCACCGCAAACATGTGATCAAACCGTAAAATCTCCATCCTCACCATTAGAAACTGAAAGCAAAACATCTGAACATAAGAAGAAACCAAAATGGATCAAAAGTATTTCCAAAATTGAGCAAGAAATCAATGAAATCATCGCCAAGTTGCCGAAAATCAATCCGGATGATATTACCTTGATGCAACAGTTACCATGGGATTCGGAACAAGAAGAAGATGATTTAGCAACAAGCGACGATGTGGTTGACCAGGCACCAGAAAAGGTCGACGATCGAATAGCAACAGTGGAGGAGTCGCAGGAAGAAAAAACTTCCGATGAAACAGATGAGGAGGAGTATGAACCATACGAATATTATGAAGATTATGACGAGGAAATCGAAGTAGAAGTGGACGAGGATGATGAACAAGAGAAAAATGGTAATGATGATGATGTTGGTGATCATGATGATGAAAATGTTCCAAATTTGTCTGATAATGAAGAAACGAGCTTTTCGGATAAAAATAGGGAGACAAATACTTTGTGTGATACTACCAAATGTGATAATACAACTATTAATCTCAATGATGATGTGGACATCAGTGTGGGTGCGGACCGTACAGAATCCATGTCTGTTGATGATGGAGAAGAGAATCCCACAACAACAATAGCCAAAACAGCGGCAACAGCATCATCTCCATTATCGACATCAACCACCAATGTTCAGCATGATGATCATACGTTACACGCCGATGCAATCAATAGTAGTCTTGACCACAGCAGCAATGATCATCCGGATGAACCGGAAAAAATGAACCATGAAACTAGTATTAATGAAAATAATTTAAAAACTGATGAATCAGTTGTGATCATCGAGGAGAAGAAGAAGACGCCCGAAGAGGAAAAGGATGATCAACAAATGCTAGTGGAGAAAAATGACCAACAAGAAGAACACGATGAAACGACGACAACGACTACCGAACGGTCAAAGGCGAGTAATGATGAAAATGATGTGAATCAAGCAGAAGATCTCAAAAAAAGTTCCAAAAAAATCATCAAACGTGTTGTGGTAAAAAAGCGAAGAAGATGTATTGGTCGGTTAAAGGTGAAAAAATCATTAGTAGATCGTTTAGCTAATGAACAATGGGAAGGTTATAATGGTTGCTATGATAAAGATGGAATATGGCGCGAATGGAACGAAATGACCAGCGTCTATGTTCTAACAGGTGGCGAGAATGCCAATAACCATAGTGAAGAGAATGTTTTGCATATATTGCCTTATGTTAATTGTTCTTGGTGATATAAAAACAAACAAACAAAAACTTTACTTACAACACCATCCACCCACACCAACACACACCCATCCATCTTTTTTGTTCTTCAAATATGATCTTCTAAATATATAAATGGAATGTATTTGTGTATGTATATTTTTGAAAAATGAAAAAAAACTGTAAAGAAAAATAAACTTTTCCAAAATGAATTTTATTAAATAATAATGAAAATTTAATATTCAAAATATTCTTTTTGTTTTGTTGGTCGCGCAGAAGCCCCCTCCCCTGATTTCCGTTTCCGAAATGCCTTGAACTATCCGCTTTTGAATATTGTGTATCCTTTTCCGGAATGGTAATTGGGCGGCGAAACCATGGGCGCCGCCATACTGGATCCTGTGAATTATGTAATTTTTTTCGCTGTTTTATTTTAGCTGTTCATTTCCGTTTTCCATTTTTTTTGTTTGTTCGAAAATTATTTATTTTGTTTTTAAAAAAAAGCATGAAAATTCTTTTGTTTTATTTTGCTGGGAATTCCATATACGTGTTTATATGTTCATAGTCATCATCATCATCATTATCCCTTCCCCTCATCCGCCGCGGATCATCGCATGACTTCCGTTCGTCCAACAATTAATTTTTCCAACTTTCATTTATAATTGGAACGAATTCGTGTATTATTATGCAATCATTGTATTATGAAAATTATGAAAAATCTGATGTTTGATTCGTTGATTCGTTGGGCTTGTACCATCAAACATAATTACAGAAAAAAATAAACACAAAAGAATGTAACACAGAAATTGAAAATCTCAATAAAAAAAACCAAAAACGAATTCTATTTGTTGAATTAATAAATAATAAACCGTTAGAATTCCCAAGAATCCATCCAACGTAGGCTTTTCATTTGTTGTTCGCTGCTATAATCAATATGTTCGTTCAACGGATTATCGTTGGCGCTGATGATGGAGCTGGTGGTGGATCCGGAATCGTGCCGTCCTGCCCCGGCCATGCTTGCACCGCTTGGACCTGTTGGTCCACCACCACCATTGGCCATCATTCTAATAATACCATAAGCCAACGGAGAGAACAGATAGAAACTATAGGCGATGGTGGCCAAAAAAGTACCGTAGATAAAATGCAAAAACATTTTCGCGCTCTGATACCGGGCCTGAATGGTTTCCATGCTGGATTTCCGATAGACAATATGCAACATTAGCACCGGTATTGTGTTGAATAGATAATCCAGGATGACGGCGGTCAACATTGAGCTGAAGATGGCCGCCGGAAAATAGTGATGAAAATATAGTACACGTCCCATTGCATAGAAGGGGAAATAATGCAGACACCATCCGATGAACAACCACCGGGAGGAACGTAAAAAACGTTGGTTTTCCATCTCGATGAATTCCAACTCGCAACATCCTCGACGTTGTCGGATGATGATGATGGATACGATGAACAGGTAACAGAATAACATTAACAAATTAAGCCACCAGATGATCGGATTGCCAAGCAGGTATATTTTGTAATCATTGCCGGAGAAGAATTGTCCCTGTGGATGTGCAAAAAACCGAAAAAATACCAACAATTATGATGATGATATTAATATTAGTACGAAGATATCGATAATAATACCCGATAATTGATGGGCCATTGCCATGGACGCGAGGTAATCTCTCCTTCTTTGGGTTTCAGCCCAGAATTACCCTGCAACATGACAGCATGGGATTCGAAAAATTTCTCCAAAAACGATGGTGCATACACGTTGACGCTAACGTTCGGTAAACGTGGGAAATGATTATCCTCCACATTCCAAAGTGTATTCTTGGTTTCATACACATTGGGCGTACAGGTAACCTCCAATTGTTCGAAGGCCCATTTAGGTAGTTGTTTGTTATGTGAATAGATTGCACAATTCATCAGATAGTGGATCAATTTGAACCGGGTTTTGACCGCTTCCATTCTTTTACCATGATTGCCATGATCGAATTCGATTCGAAACACATCGTTCGCATCCCCTATACCCTTTTCACCGTAACAGGTAACCTGGAAATGTTTCTTGGTGATCGGTGCCATTTCATTGTGGCTATGCAAATTTCTTTCGGTAACAACATGCTCCAACCGGACCAGATCACCGTTTTTGACGAATTCGATCACATCCGAATCATTTTTGATTTCTTCGTTATATTTTTTGATTTTCCATTTATTATTATCATCTTTGTGTGAATAGGTGGTCACCTGTTGCTGTCGAGCACCGACACCTTCCGGATAAAGATGCCAATGTGAATGAAGATATGCACCACCGGTACGATGATTCTTGATGGTGACCACAGCACCATAGGCAACATATTGTGGCATTGAAGCATTGTACAGGGAATTTCCTTCCAATGTGGATTGAAATGCTGAACTATAGAAACCATCACCGCTGCCAGTTTTGTAGAGGACGGCCAGATGAATCCAAAAAAAGCCAACATACACAATGATCGGCAATATGATCAAACACAAAACTCTGGCCATAAAATGTTTGATAACCAATGTGATTGGTTTGCTTAGATCACAATAGATGTTCCATAAATCATTGATGGTGAACACGCCGACCAACAATACCACGAAAAGACCGACAAACTTGACGCTGATGGAACAGGCCAGGAAAAAACCGGTCCAGGTCAACCAAAACCACCACTGTGGCCGGAATGGATGATCGGCGTATGAATGAAACATTGTCATGCCCATAGTGGAGCTTATGATAAAGAACATCAAAACTGGATCTAGCAGAATGTACTGGGAAAGGATGATCATGCCGATATCTGCGTATTTTTCCAGATAGAAACACAAGATAAGCCAAGAATATATCAAATTCAAAGGATCATATTACCAAAAAGTAAAAGAGTGGAAGCCAATATGGCAGCAGGTAAAGAATTGGACAGATTCCAAACAATTACAAACGAAAACGGGACAATCAAGGTGCCGAGAAAGGCGCAAAAAATCCGCATGCCAAGAATTGGATAATCTTCATAACTATCACCAGGCTTGTTGAACGCAAATGTTCCATTATAACCGGTCCAATGTCCCGAAAAAGCGATCAGCATCTGGATCGACATGGACAATCATTAAATTTGAATCAAGGAAACGAAGCTAAATTGACAATACTTTGCCTAACGGTGGATGGACATCGAAGAAGAACGTATGATTGATGTACCAACTGGCCATCTTGCCAAAATGTGTTTCATCCCAACTACGAGATTCAACAAAAGTTCGAAAAAAAAACCAATTTACACCAATCACTAATCATCACCATCCACCTTACCAAACATGATTTGGTTCGCTGATCTTATAGAATCTGGTGGCAAATGCAACAATGGTCACCAACCAAAAACACCACCACCACTGCTTGGAGACATTGGATTCGATCAGATTGCTCAAACCGATGGATTTTAACGAATCCGCTTTGGTCGATTGTTTGATACGTTTTGCGGTGGTTTCTTTGGACATTTTTTTTTGTTTCGGTGTCAAGGTTATTGAAATTTGAACATCGACCAACTATTGCTAAATCAATCAAATCGAATTATCACAGAGTGCACCATCATCACCACAAATCAACTATCGACACTATTTGGTGAGAACTACAAGAATCAAAATCTAATTTGGATCGCCGAGATATTTGGATCAAGGTTATTCTTTGGAATCAAATCAAAACATAGAATTCGAGAGTTTGTTATTGGTGGTATTATGGTTGTTTTCTCGAGAGTTCATTGAATGGACAGCGAACTGAACAAATCACCACATCACATCAAGACCGGTCAGTCTAGCTTGTTGGCATTCTGACCCGCCACGGCTAAAACTGGATTCCGTTCATCTTCTATTTGGCGTCCAGAGACCATTGTTTATGGCGTATATTAGAACAATCAGAATAAGAATGTGCTGGCATCTAGGATCATGGAATTACAATTCCAATATACATTCCAATATTTTCCGCGATGATTTTCGATTAAATTTTTTATTAATTAATTTTTTTAAATACAATTTATTGTTTTTGAAACTACAAAAATTCAAATTTCAAATCGCTTTTTTTCCGGGTAAATTTGAACCCTGCTTGCGTCGACCAATCTAGGATTTTTGAGGATTTTTTCTCAACAACATTACACAATTATGACCAGTGACCACCAACATTTATTTTCACAGATTTCTTTCAGCTTTTGCTTGACGTTTTTCCCTCTCGCGTAATCGTCGTTCACGTTCCCATTCTTTCATTCGGAGAACGACATCTTCAAATTCACATTCAGCATATTCATGGCGTTCATGTTTACAGCGCCAATAAAATGGACGATTATTTTTCAAACAACCATAATATTCAATGTATTTATGAGCACAAAAATCACGATATTGCGGCGGAACTTTGGCCGAATCCATCTCTTCTTCAGTAGCGATCATCACTGGAAAATAGAGCGAAAAATTCAAATAAAAAATATCAATTAAAAAATGAAATTTTACCTCGGGGTTTTCGTCCATTTGGAAAACCTTCCAATGGATCATATGGTGAATCTTCGCGATCCGATGGATAATTGTCTTTGCGCAAATATGGGAAAGTATATTTCTCCAAACTAAGATGATCTCTGGTCAGACCAATGTTTCCCATGTTTCCCAATTCTGATGGAAAAATTCAGAACAACCACATTCAGCCAAGGAAAACACAAACACACACAAAGTCATGAGAATGGTAAATAATCGATTCACAATCGATACTTTAGTCACGTGATTTTTTTAGACAGAGCATTGTTTTGGCTATGCTAGTGTTCTTTTGCCAAGAATCGGATAATCTTCATAAAATTTTTCAATTTAGCGAACCATCAAATTTACTTTTAATTTTAATATTTTTTGGTGAATTTTTTCGGCTCAACCACCAACTAAAAATGGAAACACCACCTCCAATTTCTCGTTCGGGAAGAGTGTTGAAAAAGAGTGCCAAACTTCTGGAAATGGAAACAGAGACGGCAAACAAAACATCGAAGAATGCAGCAAAATCACCCAAATATCAAGATACAAGCACGCCAAGCGGTAGTATTATGAACGCCCATAATTTTGGGAAGAAAAATTCCACTTCAAATAATTTCAAAATGAAACTGAATTTATCTGGAGAACTTCAACCATCCCTGAATCAGCCAAATATAGTGGTGAGAATCAGCGATCTTAAATCAACGGAACCGGTTGTCAATCTCAACAACAATCAAACTACATCCAACAGTAATCAACCGATTGTAAAGACAACTTTTCAGCCAAGAAATTCACCGGCTGTTGGTTCAATGATATTCAAACTCAAAAATCAACAAACAATCGTGGCGCCCAAAAGAGAAACATCGGATAATGAGGCTGATGAAGATGCGAAACGAGTTAGACTGACAGATGATGCACGGCAACCACTAGTGTTAACTGGTGGTGTACAAGCTAATGATTCTAAATTAAATTCAACATTCAACAAAAACCCTTTGTCGCCGATCGTGCAGACTGATTCCAAAGAAAGGATTCAAAATTCTTTTGCATCCTCCACGCCTAAAAATACTATGGCACCCTCTTCCAAAATGGTATTGCCTCGATCCATTCAAGAACAGAGAAGAATCAATCAAGCCAATAAAGCAAGGTTACAACAGCAACAGCAGCAGCAACAACAACAACAACAACTCAGTCAACAAACATCATCATCTCGTAGGCCCACCACACCAATCTATAATCACAATCAAAGTTTGTATATTGAAGATGAAAATTCTAAACGAAAAAAACCCTCCATTTCAGCCTATGTGCTTTGGTGCAAGGAGAATCGAAGCCATATACAATCTAATTATCCTGAATTGGATTTTGCAAATTTATCGAAAAAAATGGGCGAAATATGGCATACATTGCCACAAAATGAGAAAAATACCTGGTTCAAAAAAGCTTCGATCATGACACATGGTTCCATTGGTTCCGATGGTATACGCCCATTGAAACCATCATTCGTTTATGATGATCAATATTTGAAGCCAGATATTGTGTTGGGAAGTCTGACGTTGCCGATCACCGCCGATTTGAACCAAGTGTTCAAAGAACATTTCAGCAAAAATGATGACAACAATGTTTTGTTTGAAGGCGAACAACATCAAATCGGTACCGAGCTGATCGATGCTCAAGCTTACCTCAGTATTCTTGGCGATTCATTGATGACCATCAGTAGCTACATACAACGGGGCATCAAATACAATAGCGAAATACGATATTCACCAATGGCTGCAGTGTCCACGCTGCTTGATACGGCTCTGGTTTCAATGGGAGCAATGACATCCATAACATTATCATTGCCAAATGTTAAAGTGGACAAAACAAAAATCAAGAAAACCATCGACAATGTTACTTATTTTATGCCGCCAGCAGATTTTAGTTGAACCAAACTGTTTTGAACTTTACTCAAATCGAATAGCAACAAAAAAAAAACTTTGGTCGTCGATTTGAAAAAAAATTTTCAAGTATTAATAAATTTTTTGCTAAAATTTGCCAAAAGATGGCGCTAAGAATTTTTTTCATTTTGGAATTTTTGTGAATTTTTCTGTTTGTTGACTTTTCTTGTTGAATCTTGTTGAAAAATGAGAAATGTCGTTTGCGTTCAACAACGAACTAGTGGATTTCCGCCTTTTTCCGGCCGATTTTAGCCAAATTGGTAAACCATACTAGCGAGGATTTTTTTTTGCAAAAATTTTTAAATTGATTTATCGAATTTGTATATTTTATTTTCAGATCCTAAAGAGGATGAAAGTTTGCTCTTGGAACTTCATAAATCTTCATGTACATATGTTGGATTATTGAAACATGGAATCCGATATTTGCGCACCAATGATTTCAAAGGTTTCATTTGTTTGGTTAGTATTCATTATTATTATTGTTATTGTTTATTATTTATTGATTTTTTCCAAAATTTTTTTGTTGTCAAAAAAAAAGATTTGTGATGAAAAATTTGCCGCTTTAAAAGAAGCTGATTATCATGTGCGCAATTTTCACGATGATCAGCTAAGGCTTTTGAGAAAAACCCAGCTGAAACCAGTGGTCGGTATTGAACAAATTGATCTATATTATAGTGAAAAAACCTACACGGTTGTAGAATTCAAATGCAACCTATGTGATTTGGTTTTGACCGAGGCACAGATCTTTTGGCACATAATCTCCTATCACCATAAGCTACAATTTTTGGTGAGTTTTCATGATTTAGTGGAAGCAATCTAGCATCAATTTTTTTCTGGTCATAATTCTAGAAAGCCAAATTTCCAAAAGATCCAATTATTCTGATGGTTGATGGAAAATTGAAACATGAAAAAATTGATGAAAAATTGATGGAATTCGACCAAAATCGAGGCGATTTTCAACGAAAACGTTTAGAACCAGGAATGATGCAATCGAGTAGAAAAGAATCATGCCGAATCAATTTGAAATTTATGAAAGGAGGATATGAGGCTGAAACCAAAAAATTATCCAACATTACATCAGAAACTGTTGGTCCGGATTTACGATCGAGTTTGGATAAAAATTTGCAATTCAACATTCGAAACCAACAAGAATTTGACCAAGGAAAAGAATTGTTGACGAAAATCAATCAAGCTTTATTACAATATAATAAATCTCATGCATCATGATATATGAAAAATGTTGATATTTGATATAATGATGATTCTAATGAAAAAATTTTTTTTTGAGTCCGATTGTTCTCTTCTCAATCTTGTGCAATTGTCAGATTATCGTTAACTTCGTGAGAAAGATGTGTCAAAAGATCTGAGAGCTTATTCTTGAGCACTTTCAATCCAGACTTGACCAAAGTGGTTGGTTTCAGTGCGCCAGTTGATTCGACGGTGAAATAAAATCGGCTTGGTTTACCATCTCTTATATACTCGGCTTCATATCGAGGATCATCATCGGAGAACTCCGAATATTCACTACGAGGCCATTCTTCCGGTTTCGGAAACGTTGTATGTCGAAAAGCATTATCGGGGTCGTATTCGAACGCCACTCCACAGGTCGGATTCCATTTGGCATGTTCTTTGCCAAATCCTGGCAAAAGTTTTCAAAACAAAACAAAAAAATTAAGCTACAAATTCAAGGGGCTCATTCAGGCGATTCTCTTACCTTTACGAGCATATGCGCGCACTCTTAGCTCTTGGCCACGTCTCAATTTGACGATCAAAATTTCATCACCTTCACCATAATCTTCGGTGGTTTGACTTCGGGACGACACCGGAATCACACGCGGATCATTGGATTTAAGATCAGCAGTGGTTACTGCTCTTGTTTCATCGGTGTCACAAGTAACGTTGAGAACGAATTCCACCGAACATTGTGAACAAAAATCCGTACATGTACATTCTCTGGAATATTGAATCTTATCAATCACATCCTCACAAGTCAACGGTATCAATCCCAAACGATGTGCAATGAATTCATCATTCAAAACGCTCGAATTGGATTCCAATTGAACCCAATCAATGGCCAATGTTGGTACTTCAGAAATGAATATTCTTCGCAATGAATTCGCCACCGATAGATCTGTATCATAGATTTGAAACTTGAAACTATCCTCGGTTATTCCACCTTCTGGAATGTACACTGAAGATTGATTGGCATAGGGCATGATGATTGTTGTTGTTATTAATCAGATTTGGTCAAAATGTGTCAAATGTAAACGCGCACACACTTTTTTCGGTTAGCAAGAGGCAAAATCACCGATCACTTTTGCCAAGAACTTTTTAATACATAAAGTACGTATTGGTTTGGCTCTGCGATGCATTTTCAATCGCGGCGACCCTAACACACACACACATACACACTTCGACAAATATCATTTCACGACAAAATTCACGAATCGTATTTGTTACTTCTTCCCCCTAAGAATCCTGATTTAACCCATCACCAACCAATTGGTGTTGGTGATTTTAGGTGATGATTAGATGAGCCATTCTATTATTAACAGCTATTGTTATCAATTCTATTTCCCAGAAAATCTTGCTCTCTCTCTCTCTCCTCTCCCCAAACTCTCGCATCCACTCTCTTGTTTCTGTCTCTCTGTGTGGTTGGTGTCTCCTGTCTCTTTTCCTTTAACATTTTTGTTTCTTCTCCTTCTTAAAGTGGTTGGTCGAAATTGAAGTGTTTAGGTTGTTGATTCGATCCGATCAATTATCACCATCAACAAATCCATTCAAAATTCTTGATTTGGATCCAAGTAAGTCAATTCATAATTCATAATAATCACCATTACCCTTGCATGCTTATGGGGAAGTTTCGCATAGCTCGTAGCGCACGCCCATACAACACAAGTGTGTGTTAGTGTGTGTGTGTGTGTAAGTGTGCGATTTACCTTGATTATTTCGATTTTTGTTGCTTTTGTTTTTCTCAGTTTGGCAAAAGCTTCAAACATGGAAAACCAATGTCCAATGAATGGATGTGATGGTAGTGGACATATTAATGGCAGTTTCTCATCGCATCGAAGTTTGTCCGGTTGCCCACATAGTATTCGTTTTAGCGAATTACAACAACAGAATGAGATCAAATCGTGCCCAGTGCCTGGTTGCGATGGTTTGGGTAATACCAAAAGTATTTATTCGTTCCATCGTAGCATCCAACGTTGTCCGATGATCCGACAACAATTGGAGAAATACAACTTGAGCATCAGTCAAATGGAAGAAATGTTGAAGAGAAAGCCGAATATGTTTCTGGAACCTGGTGGGCCGAAAATTCCACATGACATACCGGGTAGCAACCCTAACAAAAAGATCGGTAAGTATGGTTGTGAATCATTCAAAAGCTTATTTCTTTGTTGATCTTCATCCAAGCTAAAGCTTCCAGTTGGAACGGATCCAAACCGATTACGAACGTTAATCACCCACGAAATGGTCAAACTCGAAGAGGGATCAAGATGGCCAAGAATCGAACAAATAACCAAATGAGTCCGTCTAAAATGGCTGCTTTGAAAAAGAAAACCCGACCAACCTACCATCCACCCATACCAATGGAATGGAACAAAGCCGACAAATCGAATGGAAGTGTCAAGAATAAAGCTTTTAACATGAAATATGAATATTCCAGTGATGATGAAACGAATGGTACCGCAAAGGATTCTATCAAGTTGCAAGTTCTCAATTGTGATATTCAATCAATGGATTTGGTGAAAGAACACCGAGAACATTTGTCAATAAAATACCAAGAGATGGAACAACTATTCGATGAACTACAAGAAGAGGAACGTAAATGGTCGCAGAAAATCACACAACAGCAAAAAGATATTGATAATATGGTCCATAAAATAACCGATATGAAACGGGTTACTGGAAATGTCCTGGAGATTCTTGGGGATATGTGCGGCGAAATTCATCCAATGTCACAAACATTACCGATTCAAACCAAATCCAACAATTATTTGTCTTTCCTGGAGGAAATCATAGAGAATCGTCATAAAAAAGAATTTAACCAATTATACAAGATTATCAAGAAGGATCCTAGATTGGCCCGATTGGAGAATTTGATTTGTTGAAACATCATCATGATATTATCATCATTTATTTTGCATGATTATAACCATGTATATTCATAGTTCATTTTTGAAGTGTTTAGACTGATCATAATAATCATTGTCATTATGATGATGATTAGAGTAAACTAAACGATGACGCATCCATTTAAACAAATGTTTCTGTTCGCGCACCATTTCAATCGCTTTCAATGTTAGCCGCACAAATTCATTTTGGTCAAACCAATAATTGACAAACTTGGCATGAGCTGCTCCTGTTGAGTTTTGATCAGCATGTTGTGTTTTGTCCACCACCGTTTTCAATTTGGTTTCATCTTCCCAGGTCAAATATTGAACGCCACGAAGACGTGCCAAATCTCTATAACAATCCATATCTTGACAATTGTACAATTCAAATAAAACACCATAATCTGGTTGAAACAATGTGTGTGTTAATCCGGCACCATGGATTCCGATTAATATGTCGGTTGATGAAGAAATGGCAATTTGATCGATGAATGGTGTTCGATGATCGAATTCAACCAGTTGAATATCAATGTAAGTTTTTTGTTTACGTTCGATCAAAACATTTTCCAGTGTTTCAATCAATTGTTTTTGGTTCAAAATTTGCCGATATTTGGTCTGACGCTTCAGGAATGTTATTTTAATTTGCGAATCATTTTGGCACAATGTTTCTGAATCTTTCAATTCAAAATGATGAAGCATATGACGGTTGAAGGCACGAAAAACACCGCTTTGGCCACAACCAGGAATCAAAGGCATATTATAATACAGGCCGTAGATCATTCGCGGTAGAAGCGGGAAAATCACATCATCAATGCATACGGTTTTGGCTTTGAATTCTTGAAGATTCAGCAACGGATTCTTGGTGAATGCTTTCCAAACAGGGGCAAAGTTAGACCGGTATGGATACGTATCCAAAATCAAAATGTGATTATCCAAACTGAATGATCCATTCACATGTAAACTAAGGTAAAGATTGATGAAATCACAAAAATGATGATACATGTTGATTGTTGCATCAAGTTTCATTATAAACACAGGCTTCTTCAATGTAACATCACATTTTTTTGGTTTGGAAAAATTTTGAAAATTCGATATCTCGGCAAACCAAGACATTAATGGACTTTTGTGACCACTTTCTTTCAAAAGACTATTCCGTTTCAGGTCACAGTTCCAACCACCCATATCACCATAACTGAATATATCTTCACGATAACGGATCGGTTCTTGGAGTCGAACTAAATTGCCAAAATTTATGAAAATTTTTTTCGCTTGACAATAACGTATGTAGCTTGTGCACTTTAATTGTGATGATTCGGAATCGTCCACACCGGTAACAGGTGTGCAATAATTTTTCAATTGATCTTTTTGTTGTCGGACATAGCCAAAATCGGCAGTATCAAAAAACATGGCCAATTGTTCTTGGCGATTGGAAGCCCAAGAATTACTGGGTCCATCACAAACAGGTGGGTAAAGTAGGCATTTTTCGTTGGAATCCGATTCATAACCCCAACAAGGCAGAATCGAATCATTTTCTAGCCTTAAGATTATTTCATCACAAATCGTTTGGGTAAGATTAAGATTATCTTTAGGAGATAATTAACAAAAAAAATTGAAAATGTTTATCCAGAACAGAATATCATACCTTTTTGTTGATCAATCTGGATATAATCGTATGAAGCACTTTGGCAATAATCCACGATGATCTGTCGTTGATGGTCGGGTAAATTTCTTAGCCAACAAAGAACGTGTTGCGTTGGAATGTGGGGTATAATGACTATTTGTTGTGATTCTTTCAAGGCCAAAATCAATGATGGTTGATGAGTGGTGATCCAAATGAGAAAGCTCAAAAATAGGATCATTTTCAACCTTGAAGATAGCACCAGAAAAAATATGGTCGAAGATGGTCGACTTTGATCGAATTGCATTACATGATTCTTTGAGGTTTTTTTATCCCGCCTGTTCCAAAATGAAAAATATCGGCACGAACATTTGACGTCGGACTAACACAATTATATCGATAGTATTCGATAGTTGCCGTTCAAAGAGAGCTGCTGAGATCGTTTTCGAAATTTTGTTGTCTTTCTGTGATGTTCTAAAAAAAAGAACATATTCAAAAAATGAACGAATCGTTTGGTAAAGATTTGTCGAATGAGAATTCAAGTCTCATCGACATGATTGAAGGGATTCGTAACAATTCCAGCGACAAAAGAAAACGAACGGATGAAGAAAATTCACTCAATTTAATCGAAGAAATGTTGCCAGACATAAATTTGCCTAAAATTAATGATAATTGCAGTATCAATCTGACTATGAGTACAGATAATATACAAATAATTGTGGACAGATTGTTGGCAGGTTGGTATTTAAAATTTCTATGTATGACGATAATTTTAATCACTGTTTTCTATTTTTAGTTTTCTCGCCGGAAAAATCTCCTGTTCAGGTTTTAAATGAAATTTTTCCAATCAATGATAAAACATTGGAAATAATTTACGAAGGTTCATATGGGACACCTCATCAGCCCATGCATTACACTGTGGTGAAAATCAAAGAAATTGGCAGTTTTACGGGCCAAGCATCCAGCAAACAAGATTCTCGGCAGATAGCCGCCAAATCGGCTTTAGAATTCATTTCTGGAATGTGTCAACAACACACATCAACACGAAAAAAGGTGAAAAAAAGTAAAACCAAAAAGACCAATTTGGAAAAATCAGAACAGATGGAAAGCGAGAATCTTGTTGTTGGCCAAACAACAGTGGGAACTAAAAAAGATGTGCATGTAACCGCCACATCCATCGACAATATCGGACGGAAAGGAGATTTTGATGATTTCATCAGAGAAAATTCTGCGAAACTACCACCGATCATTTCAACTGTTGAAAACTCAGGCATTTGTTATGACCTTGAATTTATGATGGACAAAGAATTGTGTGCAAAAATTTATCAAAATATTTCCGCCAAATGTTTCAAATTGTTTGATCCGGTACGAATAAACAAAGTGATTGAAAAGGCGATCGAAAATGTCCATGCAAAAACCCAGTACACAAGCCTTGATCTATGGCGTTACAAAGAGCTATCTTGTTTTGTGCTCATATCTGATCTCGACCATAGTATTCAAGTTCTAAGTGTTGGCGCTGGAACCAAATGCATACAAGGAGATCGAATTTCTTTGGAAGGCGATGTTGTTCAAGATTCTCATGCAGAAATAATTGCCCGTAGAAGTTTGCTCCATGTTCTCTATGATCATTTGAATGCTTTGTTGGATAATAATTTGAATGATGAACCCGAATTCATACTGGAGCCAGCCAATGATGGAAGTGGAAAATTTCGTCTGAAAAAACACCTGAAGCTTTACTTGTACATAACTTCGCCGCCGTGTGGAGATGCTCGCATTTTCAATTTGGCCAAATCATCAAACACCAATAAAGGATATGTTCCAAAAGGAACTTTACGATGCAAGATTGATAGGGGCCAAGGAACTGTACCGATGCCCAGAAATTACATATCCACATGGGATGGTTTATTGATTGATTCACAGCGTTTAGTTCTCATGTCGTGCTCCGATAAGATAGCTCTTTGGAACGTTGTCGGTGTTCAAGGATCATTGTTGAGCTTTTTCCTGCAACCGATCTATATCGAAGGTATGCTCGTGTCCAACTTGTTCCACTATGAACATTTGATTCGAGCTCTACATGGAAGAATCGACCAGCGTAAACTCGAATCGAAACTTCTTGAAGTAGGTCCTTATAGATTGAATGAGTGTAAAATAGGTGTTCACGTTGAGGAAAATTCCATCACCATTCAAAATTCTGTAAGATTTTTTTTCCAATGAAAAAATGTGCATTAATCATGTTGAATTTTTTCCATGTAGACGCCACAATTTCCCATTTTCTCCCACAATTGGCACCATAAAATGGTGGCAAATGATGATTCGGAAGATCTGGAAATAACACGTACTGAAACCGGAACGAATTTTTTCAATGATTATCCATCACGTCTATGTAAAAGGAAACTATTGGATAGATTCTTGAAATTGGTTAAAGATTATCCAAAATCATGTCCGGCATTGTTTGAAGATCAAAATGGTTATAATGATGGCCAGATGATAAATGGCCAAATCAATTATGAAACCTATCGGGAATTGAAGAATGCTTCCAAAGAATACCAAAATGCCAAACTGGCACTATATGAAACATTGTTGGAAAAGAATTTGCGAACATGGGTCAAAGCACCGACCGAGGTGGATTTGTTTCAAATTTAATCAAATTAGTATTCAAAAACATTTTTTCGGATTTATTTTGTTTTGATATAAGCATAAAATTTAGATTTTGACCATAAACTTTTTTTTCGGCAATAAAATTATTTCATTGAATTTTCCGGTCTTCTTTTTTCGATTTGGCGCCATATTTTGAAATTGTGTTAATTTTGTACATTGTCAGAAGTATCACCAGATACACTGGAAAATTTGCAATAAAACAGAATATAAAAATTTTAAATTCGAATTCGAATTCTATATAAAAAAAAATTGATTACTTGAAAAGGTAAACATGTAAATGATGGTCTTCAGAATCAGGCTCTCTGTGGTCAATGCCACATAGATTATAGAGAAGATGAACCCTAAAGAAAACACCAAATTGATAAACAAGAATCTGCAGAATTTAAATAGTGAATGCTCCTTCAGAACAAATGTCGAAAACGGTAGATAAGAGCGGTTAATGTAACCATCTTTGATTTGATCCTGGACAAAGTTCAACAAGTTATTAATTCATCATTAAAATTTCAAATAATCATCAAACCTTGTGTTTGAAGATATCAAACAAAAATCTGGCATATTCTTCATCAGTGGCATCGGCCGGCGGCAAACGATCAAATGTAATCTCTTCAATAAAGATGTCCACCATCATTTGTTTGCGGGCAATCAGACTGGCCATGCTCAATTCTGCTGAATCTTCTTGTTGAAACAATTCACATTGATAGATAGCAACATCTTCGTTTGAATCTACCCGGCGAAATAATCGAGACAACTTAGATATTTGTATTGAGTGGGTGTGCAGGGGGTGTTACTTACAATTGGCACTTATATGTCGCAGAATTTCAGTGGTTCCCTTCACCCGAGGAATAAGATGGTGTTTATAGATGGGAAGGTTATGCTGTTTAGCGTACTCAACGCTAGCACGATGTTTTTCCTCGGTAAACCTGGTACCTTCGGGAAATATTAATATTTGTGATGGTGGTTCTGATTGGAAATTTCTATCCAAAGCAGGTCCAATTAGTTTCTTGTCTTCGTTCCAATTGCGACTCAATAATATGTAATCACCAAAACGGCAACACCATCCAATGACGGGAATCTTTTTAAAATCACGCTTCACAAATGCTTTCCCAGTGCCAATGGTGCCGTAAATTTGCATCATAATCAAATAGAAAAGAAAGTCCAATTGATGGCTATGATTTCCCAAGATCAATGCATGCCGTTTAGGATAATTTCTGGACAAATCTTTTGTTTGACAATCGATGAACAAACGGACCCGAGTATTGCAATACCATTCCAGTGTAACAGTTGCTTCTGCAACGAGCATTGGAAAAATGATAATGATTAGTATGCTGAAGATCAATGAATATGGATGGATCACAGACGTTCTAAAGCACATTCTTGAAGATGCAAATTGATCCGCTTCTCCAGATCAGCATTGATTTTATGGAACAAAAAATGATTTAAAAATTGTACCAAATTGATCAAAAAAGCCCCGGTAAAGATTATAAAGCAAATGGCGCTGAAGATCATAAAATTGAAAAAGTTGCAAATTTTTCGAACCAAATCGTATTCGAATGGTGAATGTTTCATGTTACCCATGTTGTGGTTGTGATGGATAAATCACAGATCAGCATCAAGCAACATCTACGATTTTTCTGATATGTTTTAATTATTAATTAATAGAAGAAAAAAAATACTACGTACGAGATCAGGTACACTTGTTGCAGAAGGGTGCAATCGAACAAGAATTTCCAATAGCCTTGAGGCAATCATAAAAAGATTTATATCATCCATATCATTTTTTTCGTTTCGTGATTCTTTGGCGGTTCATTGATGGTTTTATTAATAATCGCCGATAGATGGCGCCAGAACCACCGTGGAGCGTGCATGGATTCTTGCAGAATCTGCACCATGCTTCTGCATCTGTTTTTGAAGATTTTTTAACTAATTGTTGTTGTCGGTTTCAAATTCCCTACCCTTCCAAATGAAACTTTTCTCCTTGTCCGTGAAAAGATTAGGCTTGTGTAATTATCATCAAAAATGCAACAAGTCCTATAGCAGTCCTAATAGTAGTAGCAGTTCCAATAAATTCGTGGAAACAATCAACCAACAAAAAGAGGATAGTCGTAGATTGATTTTGATTGAAAATTTAACCACTAATCCGGCCACGGTTAAAAACAACGCCAAACAAATCACGAAAAATTATTTAGCACAAAAATTAAACATCAAAATCGATCATCATTGGACATGGATGTATCGTAGACGGAATTTCATTCTGATCCAATTGAATCAATTGAAAGATGTGGACAAATTACAATCAGCGTGTGGTTATAATCTTCATGCTCTTCCGGTTAGGACCAGAATGTTGGAAGCATGTTTTGATGTTTCCAAAGCCGAAGGATCCAGCAACAAGTCCGGTGCACAAGAATCACATGAATTCACCAACAACGCTAGGAAACCAATCATTTTGTCTGAAGTGAAAAAATCCTTGTCCAATCAACAATTGATCAATCACTTGACAGAAATGAACACATTAAGTGAACTAGATGTTCGATTGCGGTATTTTTTGATCACTCAACTTGAAGATATACTATGTCAGAGTGTTTTTTCTGATTTTAAAATCTATCCATTTGGTTCATCGTTAGCCGGTATGATTGATTATGATTGTGTGCCGTTTCCCACTCGAATTACCTTGATTTTATTCACATTATTATTATTAGGTTTAGGGGATTCGACCAGCGATCTAGATTTGGTTCTGCTCCATTCTAATCACCATCGCAATAAAGAGATCAACTTTTCAATGCCCGATTTGAAATCGGAACGAGATCAAACACAACAATGCTTATCGCTGATAGCCGATATTGTTCGAAATTTCACACCGAATTTCTCCAAAGTTAATCGTATTCTGCGGGCCAGAGTACCGATTGTGAAGACTAGCTTTGATTTGGCTCCGATCGATATTGATGTATCCATTGAATTATCCGCCGATATGGCCCACCATGGTTTGATAATGGCCAATTACCTTGACGATTGTGTGTCGGCCAGTTCGATCAACAGGCAATTTTTGATATTCATCAAATATTGGGCCAAACAACATGGTGGGAGAAAATTCGATTCCTGGTTGATCTATTCGATTCTCATACTTGATCTTTACTTTTCCTATTTCCACCATAGGCATTGTTAAAAATATCGCGGGCAATTGGTTTTCAAATTTTCAAATCCTAACATTGGCCTTTTATCATTTACAATGCAAAAAGCTTATCAAGCCTATCTGTGATCTGAATTCAAAACCTGACAAAAAAGAGGATATAAATATTGTTGGCGAAGAAGAATCACCTCAAATCATGACCACTCAACAATCATCAACCAGCGAATTCATTAAACTCTTGTATGAGTTTTTTGAATTTTTAATATCATTCGATTTCGATAAGAATGCAATATCCATTTTAAATAATAAATCGTTCCCGAAACCGGATTACGCTCCACTATACGTTGAGAATCCGACGGAAACCAATCTGAATGTTTGTAAAAATGTTAGCGGTGTTGAGTTTAAGAAATTTTTACTACAAGCATACAATTCATTGGATGCAATGCACTGTAAAAACTTTCATCTAGCCGACCTGTTGGATCCGGAATATTTTAAAGTTTTGGAAAAACAACAACAACAACAACAAAACAATAATCAGAATCGAAATTAAAAATAAAATTTTATATTTTTCTTATTTATTCAAAATTTGATCCATTATTGATAAACTGTACAAATGCGGTGATGATTCGTTCTTTTTCATTGATCGGATTCAACCGAGCATAATTGATGAATTGCCTTCGATATTTGTTCAATTCAACAATCGGAATTTTCCTATTCAAATTGACTGGTACCGAGCAGCGTTGAATTCTTATGTCACGCAATTGGTTCAATTGTAGGGCGGATTGAATTTGTTTGATCACATCTTGTGTTTGACTGTCCAATTCGAACAGGAAATTATCGGTAGTAGATGGTGGATTCTGGGTACTCTTGTTCGGTTTCAATGCAGATCGTTTGAATATGGCATCACCAATATCATCGAATGGTAAATCTTTGGCGCTGGAATCGATCCGAAACAATGGCTCTTCCCAACGATTCGAAGAGCTTGGTGTTTCATAGCGTTGGATCAATTCATCGAATATCTCTTTTGAATATGAACGTTTTGGATCAATTTGGTGATTTCTAGCAAATTGTTCTTCAATGTTGGAACATTGAAGACATTCGATCAGGACATGAGTGGTCTTGAATTGCTTGCTAAGACAATATAATTCATAACGATATCCTTTGATATAATTGGCCGAATCCAATATCACAATCGTGTCCTGAGAGGCTAGATAACGTTGCACCTCAGATTTGAGCCATGATCGTAGTTCTTTTTCTTTTTGAGAATTTTTATAGATTTCATCCGGACCTTGTTCCAAAAGTTTTTCCTCGTCACTGATGATCACCACACTTTTCAAAGAGCTAGAAGTGAATAATGACGAATTCAACAGTTTTGCATGTAAATCATTGGCGCGCAAGGTTTTACCAGATAATGGTGTACCACAAAAAACTATCAAAGGCATTTTAATTGTTGTTAAGGAAATAATTATTGGGTGAAAAAATAACAATAACCATAATTTAATAAATTGAATCCAAAACGAATCACGTGGACATGTTTTGGAATAGAGTGATGAACGATTTTTTTTAAATCAACGATTCATCGGGATTGTGCAGATTTTCGATTCTTTTGTTTTGAAAGCTTGAGCTGAATTTGGATGAAATTGAGCTTATTGAATTGGAGGTTTTGATATTCAACGAAAAAGGTTCGGCCATGATTTCGGCAATATCAACCAAATCAAATTGGGCATAGGTACTTTCCTGCTTAATCGATCTGTATGGAATAAATCCAGGAGGTTCAAATTCTCTAGGAGTTGTGTCATTGTAGAATAATTTGAATGACACATAGTATTTTCGTTGCTTTGACAAAGTATTCATCCTTGAAATATTTCTTAACAAATCTTTCAAGAATCTGTCAAAGCTCGCTTGAGAAATGCTCTCGCCTCTGAAAAGTATAAAAATGGACATTTAGGCAACGATATTCCAACGATTAATGATATATGTATTACCCATCGTAATAATAGTTCAATTCATAGGCTTCAACAGGTGAATCAGTCCAAAGTGTGCCACCGATTTTTTCAAATATCTCCATTACTAATGTTTTAAGATACTTCTTTTCAATCGCCACAAAGCAGCCTGGAATTTGAAAAGAATTCATGTTAACAATCAAATCATGTTAGCGATTTTGGTGTTCAAACCTTGGATAGAATTAATTATTTTCAGCACATTTTCACTACCAGACATTTTTGACAAAATCCTAACTTTAGATGTTCCCAAATTATAAGGACGATAGGATTCTTCCTTGAAAAAATCTCGTGCATATAGAATGGTTGAAATTATCAGGCCAGTGGCAGCTCGAATTTTTTTAGGCAAATTCTCGATCGAATCATCCTGAGCGTGTTGTTAATGACAATTAATTATCATCAAAACAATGCAAGATATTTACCGAGAATACCATTTTTTTTAGTTTACTTGGACGTGGAACAATTTTTTGCACCTAAAGAATCAAAAAAAATCAAGGGAATTCAAAATTTGTATACCGATCAGTTCTATCAGTAGATGTTATACCGATAAAAATTCGAATTTTAAATTCCGGAAATAAAAAAAAAGCCAACGGTTGTCGATCTGAAAATATCGATCGTTTTGGGTAGGCTGGATTAAACCAGGAAAACAATATTATTTTTACGACGAAATTTTAAATTTGAAATTTTTTGATAAGATACTTTTTCAATGATTATTCAGAGATTTCCGGTGTTTTTTACGTGTTTATGTCCAGTTTTTTTCCACATAAAACAGTTCCGCTAATGATTGTTCAAAATTTTGGCGTATAAAAGTGCTTGCATAACGATAAAATTTCATCATTTCAAGTTTCAATCTTTGATTGATCACTTGAAATACCATCCCTGCTTCATAATTATGGCAACATATCAACTAACCCAATTGATTGTGGCCATATTTTTGGTCAGCTGTTCAAATGGTTCGGCTTTACATGGTAAAAATTTTGATAACAGAATTGTTCCCGATGATGATAAAGGGGATATCGAAGAAGACAACCTATACTACAATCTGGACGATGATTTATCCACCGAAAAAAGTGTTCAACGACCACAATCAACTTTGAACGAATTGATCATCAATATTTTACGAGAAAACAATACATCCAGCGCTGAACAATGTCAAAAATACAGCACGAAAATTCAAGATCTGTGCCTGGAGCGTTTCACTCAACGAAGCCGTTTCCGTTCAACCATTGATGATGATAATCTGATTGATTTGGATTCGGTTGCCAGCGCCCAACAAATTTGCTGCGAATTTCGTCTGACCTATCTACGATGTCTGGTATCCAATATAAATTTGGTTTGTTCGCCAACGGAATTCAATCAAATTTTCGATCAAATCAGAGGTTTGAGTGAAATTTGTTCGAATTTCTTCCGTGGTTCGACCAGAAAATGCCGCCGCCGTTATTCAGGAGTGATTTTGATATCCGCTTCGGCCGACAATGTACCTTTGAATTTCAATTTAAGTTCAGTTTAAAATTTCAAAAAATTTCAGGATTTTGATTCGTGATTATGACCTAAATAAAATAAAATAAAATAAAATAAAATTTGGTTAATTTTCAAATTTAATTCTAAGACTTCAAAGTCTTACTGGACTTCTTGCTTCGACATCAATATTTGTCGGACAAACACAACAAACAATACGATGAAAAAATAAACATAAAATTTTTGATTTCAGTGTGAATTCAACTTCAAATCATTTTGCTTTGAAATGACCAAGCTGGTCAACGCTGAAATTCGTTTTAAAAAAATAATTCTAAAATTTTTCTGGCGCTGTTTTCGCGGCATTTTCTAGAACTATTTTATATGAACTTGACTGTTTGCCGCATGCAGACTCACGCGCGCATGATTCACGTGACTCCACACAGTCAGTGCATTGCTAGCGCAGTGGCCTGTCTGTGTTGTGTTTTTCTTCACTTTTCAAAAAAAAAAAATTTTTTGATCAGTTTACATTTTGATTTTATTTTCATTCATTCATCATTCACATTTGGTGGTGACCACACAAGCAAGCGAGCCATGACAGCTTTCGAAGAAATGGGCATTATGCCCGAAATCGCCAAAGCGGTTGAAGAAATGGATTGGCTTCTGCCTACCAACATTCAAGCTGAAGCCATACCATTGATTCTGGGCGGTGGTGATGTTTTGATGGCAGCCGAAACTGGATCCGGTAAAACTGGTGCCTTCTGTTTGCCGATCATCCAGATTGTTTGGGAAACGAAATATTCTAAACAATCATCCAAAACAACAATTAATACCGGTGATAAAGTTACGTGGAGCCCATACGATATCGATACGAACCTTTCGTTGACCGCCGATCTACTCTCAGCACAAAGTAAAGTGTCCAATCAATGGCAAGGTGTTCGTGCTACCAGAGGGGTCAAAAAGGTATTTTTTGCTTTGTTTTGATTTTATTCTAAATCAATGAAATTTTGAATCTTCAAAAAAAAGTGTCCAGGAAAAACGAATCGGTTTTATTATGAAGTGGAATTCTTTTCTCCCGGACTTGCCAGAGTTGGTTGGGCTCTAAAAAACGGTTCTCGTGAACTTGGTTGTGATCGATTCAGTTGGGGTTACGGTGGAACGGCCAAAAAAAGCTTTGGGAAAAATTTTGAAGATTATGGTCAGAAATTTGGTGACAAATTCGATGTAATCGGAAACATTATCGACCTGGATAATGGAACCATTTCATGGACCAAAAATGGTCAAGATCTTGGTGTGGCATTTCGATTGCCCGCGAATTTGTGCGATCAAAATTGTTTCTTCCCATGTGTTTGCATCAAAAACGCCGGATTGAAGGCCAAATTCAACGATTCAAATCAACAGGCTGCTCCGTTTTCTTGTTTATGGGTGGGACAAGTTGGACCAGAACAATTTGTTATTAATTCCGTTTCGAGCACTCAAACAAATCAATCCGACAATGGACCCAAAGCTGTCATTCTGGAACCGAGTCGGGAACTAGCGGAACAGACACATAATTGTATAACAAATTTCAAAAAATATCTTCCCGGTGAAATTGGTCAGTGTCTGCTGGTCGGTGGAATCAGTGCTAAGGATCAAATGCATCAATTACAATCCGGTGTTGACATTGTAACCGGAACAATTGGAAGAGTCAATGAATTGGTCAATTCTGGTAATTTGTCGCTCAATTCTTGTAGATTTTTCGTCATCGATGAAGTTGATGCATTTTTGGCCCAAGGAAACATGCAAACATTGATTCAATTACATTCACGTATTCCTCGTATGTTCAATGATGGCAAACGTCTTCAGATGATCATTTGTTCGGCTACATTGCATAATTTTGAAGTGAAAAAATTAGCCGAAAAATTAATGTTTTTTCCCACTTGGGTCGATTTGAAAGGTGAAGATTCTGTACCCGATACTGTTCATCATGTAGTGTTACGTGTGGATCCACGCAAAGATAATTCCTGGATTAAACTCTCAAAAACAATACCTACAGATGGTGTCCATGAGCGAGATTATTTGGATTTTAAGAATCCGAATCAAGAAACCTTGAGCCAAGCGGTAAAATTATTAAAATGTAAGTTGATTGAATTTATGTTTGAGTTCATCAGGATTAATTTCTCATTTGTTATTCGATAGTCGATTATGTGGTTAAAGCAATCGATGCATTGCAGATTGATTCTGCAATCATATTTTGTCGTACCAAGCTGGATTGCGATAATCTTGAAAGTTATTTGAATGACTTGGCCCACCGTTTTCAAAAAGATTATTCTTGTGTATGTTTGCATGGTGATCGAGTGCCACAAGAACGAAAAGAAAATCTGGAAACGTTCAAAGCAAGAAAATGTAAATTTTTGATCTGTACCGACGTCGCTGCTCGCGGTATCGACATTAAGGGGGTTCCTTATTTGCTTCAAGTTACTCTGCCCGATGATAAAGCCAACTATCTTCATCGGATTGGTCGAGTTGGGCGAGCAGATCGAATGGGCTTGGCAATCAGTTTTGTATCTAACGTACCGGAAAAAGTTTGGTTTCATTCCAATTGTCGGTCGCGAGGGAAAAATTGTTTCAACACCAATCTGGTGGAAAGAGGTGGTTGCTGTATTTGGTATAACGAATTGCAATTATTGGCCGATATTGAAGAACATCTCAATTGTATCATAAGCGAGATTGGTTTGGATTTCAAATTGGAAATCAATGAATTTGATGGAAAAGTTGTATACGGTGCTAAAGTATCGGCAGCCGGTGCTTACACATACAAAGATCATGTGGCACAAATGGCCAAGAATGTCCAAGAACTTTATGAGCTAGAATCGAAGGCGCAAAAAATTCATCTAAGTCTTTATTATCAAATTCCTGGATAATTCACCAATTCAATTTGGATTTGTCACGCCATCTGGTTACCAGAGGAATGCACTGGAATCCAGCTGGAGAATGCACAAACACAATAACATTGATTTTTTGCGTGATTTTTAGCTTTCGGGCTGGTTTGTGGTTTTTATAGAAAGGACAAAAAGCTTTAAATTTTAAGATTATCTAAATCGAACTGTATTATATAAATCAAAACGAAACCTCCCATTAAATTTTTGTTCCAAACACGATGATGTGCTCTTGATGATAATGATCCGATGAAAATTGAATTGTGCCAAAAACGACGACAAAATCATGGGCAATGAAACGAGTATTTTGAAACGGTGCAATGTTTCCAGTAAGGCACGTTTTGAAACCACCGAATGGTCATTATTCGATGCCAATTATGATAATCAATCATTCAGTGCCTTTACGTTTAATGGAGATGAATTCTACAATGATTTTTCGGTTAGTCGGCCCATATTTGATTTTCCAACGATTGATTTGGTTTGTTGTTGTTGTTGTTGTTGTTGTTGGTCCAAAATCAGAAGTGGAAACACGTCCGCCATCCATATCTGGTCAAATTTTATGAAGCTGGTTTGTTGAAGAATAAAAAATACATTTTAACCGAACCGGTTGTTCCGTTGAGATTGGTTTTGGATAAATTTCATCGATTTTTCAAGCTCAGCGGCCTGTATAATATCGGCGATGCGTTGCAATTTTTGCATAAAATTTGTAAAATTAGTGTCAACAATTTGTCCGTTGATTCCATTTTTATATCCAAAAATGATCCAAATGAATTGTGGAAACTTGGTTCGTTGTATTGGTGTAGTTCGGCCGAATCGGAAGATGCAGAATTTGTTCGAAAATTAATCTCCTACCATACACTCAACGGTACAATGGGAAGTTTACCACCAGAAGACAGAGATATAAAGCAGCCCACGTTGATAGGACCACAGATACATCGACGGGATAGTTTTGCTTTTTTACTTCTAATTCAAGAGCTATTCTACAATCCGGAGAATCGTCCAAAATTATCACAAATGTTGCTCACACAACTAAATGATCAGAATAATCATGATCATAATTTTATGGCCAGAACATTGATCGAAACATTCAATTCATGCAATCCAAATCAAAGACTGAATGTAACGGCAATACTTGACAATCAACTATTCCAGAATTGTCCATTTGTACAATTACGGCAATTTCTTGGCAATTTCAGTTCATATGATGATCGAGAAAAGTATGATTTCCTCAAGAACCTCATCAAAAATCTACGCCAATTTACTGATCAATCATTGGTGATCAATATTTTCACCATGATCGTTAGCTCACGACTCATTATGTCCAATAGTTTAATTTATAATCATGTAATGCCTTATTTTTTGATACCATCTACTGATAAATCAACCGTAACAACGGAAACCGAGCCAAGAAAATCCAGTTCCAGTTATGGAAATTCCGATGAAACAGATTCAACACAATCATCCACGGAGAATAAGTGCATGGAAAACACTTTTACTTTGACCAATGGTGAAACGATAACATTGGATCCATTTATTGATTCGAAGACGTTTAGTGATAGCATCGTACCGTATATACTTAATCTATATTTTGTTCATGATTATCAAATACGTTTGCTTTTGTTGCAATATCTTCCACATTATGGTCGGTTCATCAACACCCGATGTTTGAAAAAGACCCTGTTGCCACAGATTTTGTTGGGCATCAAAGATTTGGATAGTGAACTAGTTTCATTAACATTCAGAGCTGTAGCAACATTGATCGATATATTCGGTGTTACCACTGTTTTAGGTGGTACCAATCGAACCAAGTACTTTACCACAGGCGTTTCTACAAGCGATACAAATCATAATCATAATCATAATCATCTTAGTGGTAGAAACACCAATCATGTTGTTGGACGTTGTTCCAGTTTCAGTTCCAGTTCTGATCATGTTAAATCTGCGCAGCTGATTTCCGAAAGAAGCTCACCGGACGGTGATGAACAACGTGAAACAAGCTTGTTTTTGCAGGAAAATTCTGCCAAAGAATCATCACCATCCAACGATCTGGATGAATGGCCAGATTGGGAAGAACAAACTGGCAGAGATACTGGCAAAACGATCCACCAGAATCCGAAAACCAATTTAGCTGAACAACCAGCAACAAGTGAAAACAAAAAAATGTTGAAAGAAAACTTTCAAACATTCGATATCAAAGAGATTGATTTTAAAGAAGTATCATATTCAAAAGAAATCGATACACTTTTCATGGATATGGCGCCAGTTTTGAATTTCAATTATAAAAAATTCACCAACGCTGATCCGTCGTTGGATGCTAAAAAGACTGTTGATGAAACCGATCATCATCATGAAGATCATAAAGATCAGGATGGACCGAATTTTCATCCGATCGTCAAGAATATTTTCGAAGCTAACCACCAGGATATGGATATTGAAGATATTGAAAACAGTGGCTGGAACGATAGCTTGGATTGGAACGATGTCAATCAACAGGGAGATGTTGAACAAAGTTCAGAAACAACAACAACAACAACCGATTATCTGGATTGTAAAACATTGTCGGAAACTTCTGCGACCGATCCAGATTGAACGAATGCCCCGGCACACATATCCCTGCATACGTTTCTCAGATTTAGTTTGGGAATTCTTTTTTTTCAAACAATAAAAAAAATTGCAAAAAAATAATCTTGGTCTTGTTTTTCAAATTTCGCGCGCTTGATTAACATTCTACGAATTTTCAAATATCGAGCGGCCTTGTGCAACAAGTTTCATGGTTGCGGACGACCGACGATCCGACAATTCGAATTCGAATTCGAATCTCCAAATTCGAATGTTGTGATCTTTGCTCTGTCTCTCACTCTTGATTCAATCGACTTTGGTGTAAGTCTTTGAAAAGAAAAGATTATCTTTTACGGGACATCGATCGACACATTTGCCTATTGTTGTTGTTATTGTGCTACACACACACACGGAGAGCAAATTCTATAAGGTCGGCCGAACAAAAACAATTGAAGTTATTTTTAGAATCCAGCATCGAATCTGTTCTTCTTGTTCTTGTTGTTGATGTTCATCATTGAAAAAGAACCATCCTTCTTACTTTCATCATCATCATCATCATCATGTTTTCTTGGCACGCTTATGTAAATGTAGTACATCGGAGATGGTAATTCTGTTGATTCTGTTGTTGTTGGTGGTGGTGGTAGTTCTTCAAGTTTCATGCTTTCTTTTCGATGTTCTCCGATCCGTAGTTGGTTGGCTGGTTGAGAAGAGTCGAACCAAACGCTTTTTCCGAGCTTAATTTTTATTTTCTTCTTTTTTTCAGATTCTGGATACCAAGATTATCAAGCGCCAACAGATACAAGCGAGAGTCACGCCGAACACCACGCCATTTTTTTAATCGTTGATTTTATACCATGTTATTGTGTGGATGATCGTTGTCCTCTGCTAAGCAGCAGCAGCCGCCGCCGGATACCGCAAAGATTTTTGAACAACATTTGAATTACAACCATCCTCAACCATCGTTGTTGTTCCACATTGAAGATCATGTACTAAAGTGTTCCAGAAGAATTCATTCATCCAGCAGAATCCACAAAAGTGAAGTCCCACCACCAGTTGCGAATCGTGCGTGCGCGCGCCCGCAATCATTTTTTCAAACTCCCCACAAATAGTGGATTGTGCGCCGCAAACATTCCGAGAAATTTGAAATTTTGAATTTGATTTTTTTCGCGCCCTTTGGAATTTTTTTCAAATTCGTTGGATCCTAGTCCATTCTCACATCTTCGCACCTTCATCTTCACATCTCAAAATGGCCGACGACGGTGATGAATTCGAATTCGAATATACCAAAGTAAGTGATCGCATTCCTTGATGTCTTTTCTTGGTCTTGGACGAAATAGTGCGGAAATAAATTTTCGCGTTCGTTCGTCGTCTTTTTCGTCTTCTTCGTCGCCAATGCGTATGTTTGGCTGATGATGATTCTGGTGATGGTGGCTTCCGAATACTAAAAAAAATGTGCCGAGTCAATGTCTTCACATCACATCACATCACAATCCTTTTGATCTTTGGCCAGGGCCAAAAATAAGTTCATTCGCATTTCTTCCTTATTCGTAATCATCATCATCCATTCATCAAGGATGCTGCTTCTTGAAGTCGGATGATCTCGATATTGCATCCTTGCTTTGCTTTGCTTTATTCCTCAATTCAATAAATCCTTTGGGGTTCAATCCACTCCAATTTCCGCGACCAAGCACGATACGATCCAGACTAAATCAAGCTGGTCGTTGTAAGATCGTTGCACTTGGTCGCCATCACACCGCACATCACATCAATCCATCACACCTTGATCTTGGCGACCAAGGCGATTCCGAGGATGTTTCTCAAATTTCCTCAACGATCATCGCAGCGCGATATACGATTGCTTAATTTGCGACATGTTGCTCCGATTCTTGAATTTAACCCGTTCCTTCCCTTTCATATTTTAATAATAATAATTCTGTTTAAGAATAATCATATTCAAGAGCTTATAATCTGCAAGTGCAAGTGTGGTGTCTTGAGATTCTGATGGTGACGTCAATATTCTCCTTCTGGCAACAAGCATCATTTTTTTTTGTTTTCGTTCGTTGCGCGCTCCACTCGACCAGAATTTAAATTGAAAAATAAGTCTGAATCACAGAATATTCTTCAGAATATTGGTTGGTTGGCTGGTTGTTGTTATTATTTCCATGATAATAATGACTATAATAGACCACTACGTACCGCGTTCTTACAGGTTTTGGCAATCGAGCTTCAAGAAGCCTAGTGATGCTGTTGAAGAGAGAGTGTGGTGAAGATACCACTCCTACCATTATTTCCAGAATTCTGTTGATGATACTCTATATTCGCCAATCGTCGCGATGTTCGTTGTTCATATTTGGCAGCTTCGAAGATTCTTCTCGTTGTTCTGGTTGATGATACTGTTGTGGCTTAGAGATATTTCGCCGTCTTCGTCTTCGTTTGACTAGTTTCTTCTTATGGCCTTATTGTCTGGTGTTCTGGTGTTGTGGTTTCAAACCAAAACATCCTATATAGAACACAGTATGGACTGCACCAAGAACATCTTATATCATTATCATCATGATGCCAATAAGGCGCCCATGATTATCCTTAAGATTCGATTTCCGGGGATAGATCACGTGATCGAGAGAGAGAGGGGCGACTTTAAAAAATTAATTGGCTCGCGCAACAAGTCGGTCGCATTCTTGATGATCAGGAAACGGTTAAAACTATTAACGGTTTTACCACCATGGCAACCTTGTTAACCCTCCGTTGTCTTAGCAGAGGAGATGATTTTGATGATTCTTTTTTGATTTGATGATCATCTGACACACTGGGAATCGGTTATGAAATTATCCCCTAATGATGATGATGCTAATGATGATTATGATACAAAAATATTCTTCTTTGCGGGATTGTGAATGCCATGAAAAGATAATCAGTCATACTGGGAGGGAGTGGGAGAACGGTTCGTGTCGTTCGATTTAGATCGCCTACTTTTCGAAGTTTCGACGTTGTGTGTGTGTGTGTGGGTTGTATTTTTTTTTGGGTTTTAAATCATCATCATCATCATCATCTCTTCGACGCCCGCATTCTGGTTCCAGCCAAAACTTGGCTCCCAGCGATATGGTTCACATGTTGTTG
Organism: Amerodectes protonotaria; assembly: GCA_025882695.1. NCBI lineage: Eukaryota > Metazoa > Arthropoda > Arachnida > Sarcoptiformes > Proctophyllodidae > Amerodectes > Amerodectes protonotaria. The sequence continues at coordinate 17,796 of JAOZJS010000265.1, read as the reverse complement.
TTGTTGTTTTGCCATTCTTCTTCTTCTTCATCTTAAAATATAGCATCTTGAGTACAGACAGACACTCGCGCACACCGCAGACAGGCCGCAAATCCATGGCATGGTGGAATAGTGGTGGAATAGGAATATCCACCACAAAGATACATTGATGATGGCGCCCAACAAACCAACAAACAAACAAACAACAACTAGAAACCATTGCGACGCCATATACGCCGCTCTCCGCTCTATGTCTCGGATTTATACAGACACACGGGAAAAATATCTTTGAGGATTCTTGTAAGTTTTCGTTTTCCGAAAGAAAACCAAAAAAACGAAAAACGAAAATACGTTGACGTTCTACCTAACATTCTAGTGCAAAACGGAATTATTTTGTTGTCGCTGTCGTTGTTGTTGTTTGGCGTTAAATTGAATTCAAAGAAATTGAAAACACACACACACACACTTTCACTCATACAGACACAAGCAAGAATATTCTTGTTAGCATCATCATTAACGAAAACGGGTAGCAAGGATTCGGATTCGAATTCGAATTCGGAATTTTTTTTCGTTTCGGTTTTGTTTTTCTTCGCTCGTTTGCTCGATTATTCGAAATTATCATCTCTTTATCAACAACAGTGGTTGTCTAAACGGAAGTTCAATGATTGATTTATGAGATCAGTGTGTGTGTGTGGGTGTGTATGTGCCTCGATTCCGGTTGCGATTCCATTCCTCAATTCTGTATTATTTGATTGATTCGTTCGAAAATCAAATTTCGAATTTTTTTTTTATGAGTTTTGAGTTGTCCACCCACTCGCAAACATGCACCAAGTTTTGAAACAACAGCCAACATGGCCATTTCAAGAACAGGATAGATCACCGCGTAGAGATTCAATGTCCACCGTACATCAAGCAATGACTTCGATGCATCATCAAACATCTTCAATGACATCATCCACTTCTAATTCTGGGGTAAATTTTTTTTAATTCGAAATCGAATCGTATCGAAATATGTCGCGCCCTACTACCGATTTTGTTTTCGCGATCCACAATGTGAGAGTGAATCTTCGCCGTTGTCTCTCGCGCTCGCTCGGCATTTCTATCAGTTTGTTCTTATATCCAGTCTTGCTGTGTCTCCAGTCTCTGCAATGCATTTCTCCCAAAACACAGCAGACAACAAGAAGAGAATATAGCGCAATGGATGGTGCTCGGTGGTCACACCTAAACATAAATGGCTTGTGCAAAAGGAGACCTTTCCAATGCATAATCTTGCTCGATAGCGCTTCAACAGACACACATAGAGACAGCCAAGCAATATCCTTGGATTGCATTTGTTGTTGTTGATGTTATTTTTTTTTGTTGGTTGGTTGGCCATTCCACCTTTAGCTAAATCGTTGATATTTACCTGGAAATTAGATTTGTTGTTGTTCTTCGGAGATATTATTTCGCCATTCGCCCTTTTAGCTCTAGCTCTGCTTTGCTTTGTCATTCCATTTCGAATACATCACATTCGGAGCATTCCATTTTGCTTGCATTAAACCTGCTCGCGGCCTGCTCCCGGATCTAGTAAATTTTTGCCTTGATCGATCATCCAAAATGGCCACTGTTCAGATCAGTAAATCCAAGATGTCGGTTGGTTTGAAACACCACCAACAGCAGCAGCAGCAACAAAATCTTACATCTCCACCACCAATGCCTGCTCCGCCACCATTATCCGAGGTAGATTTCCATACACCACGTTGTTGATGGTGATGATGAAGTTAGGAAAAATTCTCTCTTCTCAGAATTTGTGTGTTTTTCACGGTTTTAAAATTTTTGTGTTTTTATAATTGTTGTTATGAGGATGATGATGATCATCATCATCATAATTCCGAAGTCTTCAGAGCAGAAGACTTTAGCATCCAGCTTTAACTCTTTCGTTCGTTCGTTCCATTCTTTTAAGAAGAATATTCTCTCTCGACTAGTCCAAATGTGTATTATAATAATTATTTATATTTCACAGTCGAGAGTTTATCAAGACATGTTGAAAAATTAGAATAATAACCGAAGTTACCGAAGAACCGAAACCGAACGAGCAGAGAAAAAAATGTATCAGTAGAGAATTGCTGTTGTTGTTGTTGTTGTTTCCCTGATTCTCGACCGAGTTTTTTTTTCATTTCGATGTTGCCGTTTTTTGGGGCAAAATCATAATATTATATATCCGCACCAGCACGAAAACGCATGATCCTTTTCTGGTGGTGGTTAGCACGGATCCATCCATTTGATATAATTCTATTCATGGCGCAAAGCTTTGAAGAATTCTGCCAATTCTCCAATTCTTTCTTGTTCACTGGAGCCGCATTTAGCGCGTTTTGTTGAGTGAATTGAAATGAAAGTTTCTTTGATTAGTTTGTTTCGGCTTGCTTTTGGGTGGTATCAAAGTTATTACCATTATTATTAATAATAATATTGATTCCATGGTATAGTTTTGCTACATTACAATATCATCATTGTTCGTCGTGTTTGTCGAAATGCATTCATTCAATTGATTTTCTCTTGTTTTCGTTTCGTTCGTGTACAGATCACTAAAACTACAAGAACCATTAACCAACGGCGTTTGTCTGAACGTAAAAATTCCCAAGAACTGCTGCAACAACAGCCCAAGCTCAAGATGTTGTATGGACGTGATTTGAAAGAATATGAAAATCTTAATGTTGAAGATTTGCTTAATCAACTTTCGGCGGAAGAATTGGAACAGCTCGGTTCCGAAGTGGATCCAGATGATAGTTTATTACCACCATCGGAAAGATGTAAAGATCAAACAAATAAAAAATCCACTGGACCTTTGAAAAGGCGGCAACTGTTGAATTTTTTAACCAAAATCGCTAAAGAACAAGATGATTGGCCAGAAATCAAAAAATACGTTCCCGGTGTTAAATTAGGTCCGCATTCATTCATGATACAAATTTGATTCAATGATTCGAATATTGATTTTGTTTAAAATATTCGAATTGTAGGAAAAGCATGGGTACCCAAACAACCTGAGAATAAAGGTGGAATGGATGAGAAGATAATCTTGGATCTTGACGATGGTGCAGAGGAAGCATTGTCCAAAGCAACGGAAGCCGATCTAGTTGATTTGGCCGGTATCCTGGGTCTACATTCGATGCTCAATCAAGATCAATATCAAGCATCCATTTTGAATAAGGGACAAATTTCCTATGATAAATTTGAATCGGTTGTTAAATCAACCAAACCGAAAAAGATTCTGCCACCTGAACCTGATAATCCAACCGATCCAGAAAAGACAGCCAAACAAGTGGAAGCTAATGATCCAAATTTGACCGTGCTGACCTGGAACAATATCAAATACATACCAAGAGAAACATTTAAAAAATTATTCAATGGTCTTAAAACCAACACACATTTGAGAGAATTGAATCTAAGCAACACGGGACTAACTGACGGACCGGCTGAGGTAACGGTGTGATCCAGGATCGATTTTTTTCCTAATTTTCTAATTATTTCTTCTGCGACAAACAGAAACTAGTAGAAGCTCTCAGAGTGAATGAATCATTGAGGAAGATCAATCTAGAATCCAATTATCTATCTGGTCCGATGATACGTGATTTGATTGAAGCATTGAATGTAAAACAATGTGTAGTGGAATTCCGAGCAGCCAATCAAAGGCCATCAATCATGGGTAATAGAACCGAAATGGAGATTGCCAAATTGGTTCAACAAAACAAAACCCTTCTAAAGCTTGGTCTGAATTTTGATGTTCCCGATGCTAGACATAAGGTTGCCACACAGCTTCAAATGAATTATGATAATTGTAAGCTTTTTTTCCCCTAAAAAAATTTTGCCCAAAATTTTTTTGCTAATTTTTGTTTGTTTGCCTCCCAAAAGGTCGTCTCCAACGTTTGGCTTCGATGGAAGGTTAATCATGATGATAATGGAATCGTAAGTTCGCTGTGTGTGTGTTCAATCCGGATTCCTATCGCATTGGATTTTGTGTTTTAGTCAAAACATTTTCAATTTGATATTTTACAACAAAATAGTTTATATATTGTGAATCAATTTAAGCCCATTTTATCAACTTTTTACTAATTGTAACACAAACCCATCAGGGGGATGAATTATGATCGGTAAAGGGGGTGAAAATTATTATTATTATTATTATTATCATAATCATAATTTCAATCCAATCCAATCGTCCACCATATATAATTCTGCATCAAGTTTTGTAATTAATTTCATTCGGAAATTTTTGTTGGAAATTTAGTTTCACACATCACCCATCCAACCATACACACTCACACACACACACACAATTGACTCAATCATCCATGGATGGTGCATTCGAGCCAGAAAAAAATATGATCCTTAACCACACTGTAAAAAAAATAAAAAATGAATTTCGGCGCCCCTCTCTCGGCGAAAAATACAAATAAATTTAGCAACCCATAATTGTTGTTTTAAGATCGCCAGATGGCAGCACAAACGAAAACTCGATTTCAAAAAAAGGCTGCCCGCTTTGTATGCCCATTCTTGGTCAATTCTCCTTGGCGTTCCCGACCTTCCATCTCAGAATACAGGTATCCGTTCGTCCGTCCGTCCGTTCCGTAACAGAAAATATTATCGTTGTTGTCAAATTAGATAATCGCATTGGTGATCGTTTTTGGGTTTTTTACTACGTCGTCTTTTGTCAACAAAAATGAAAACGGAAATTTTTGTTTTTTTGTTTTTCTCCCCAAAAAAACATCAAGAAATGATTAATGATGATTAGTAACCACTTTCTCTTATTCCCACTCTCCGGCAGCCAACGCACGGTAACCATGGATTTAACAGCTGATTTTGGTTAAAGGGCGATTTAGGTGTAAATAGTCCCAAAAGATGGCGCTGATGTTGATGGTGTGATTTTTTCGACTACTCACATGCATGTGTGCATTTATATTGTGTGTTGATGAAAAAAGAGGAGTATTATGAAAGAGAGTGTTTGTGTGTGAGAAAGAGACAACACAACGCAAAACACACCACCACACACAAACGCTGTTTTTCGTTATAACGTCAAATGGCATTGAAGAAGACGCAGATCATCAACCAAATGCAAAATAACGACAACAGAAACAAAAAAAAACAAAAGCACCAAGATTAACCACCACACAGCCAGCCACCAAGTTTGATCATAATAGGTGAATACAACAAACAAACAACAACAATATTGTGCCGATCATCTGAATTGAAAACAACAAAAGCAATATTTTTAATCCACCATTTTATTCCCCGAAAAAAAGTGATGATGATGATCAACAAAAATCATTCACTGCCATTCATTAATCATCATCATCATCATATTTATAAACAGTGATGAGTTTTTCATTTTCATTGGCTGAAAATTGTGTATGTTGTGGTTTTTGAAAGAAACAAAAATCCAAAATCCATCAAAAAATTTCAACATTTGTGAAACACTTTTCTTCTCGGGCAATTTGTTTGTTCTATCAAAAATTTTTTTTAATTGATTTGGCTCAATAGTTGGAACATAGTTGAACTGAATTGTTAAGACGGTTTTTATTTCGAAACAAAAATTTAGTTTTGAGGTAAAATAACAATGGTTTTTGCAACGAGCACACCAAAACAATCTGCATGATTTAAATTGTTTTCTTCATCCCCAAAAACAGATGTGTCAAATTTGTCCATCACGGTGAAGAAGTTTTTGCCATGTTTTTATTCATTGATAATTGACCAATTTGCCACCATTACCAACGTTTTTCACCGATCACCCGAAACACCTATTGGTTCAACTACTTTTGATCATTCGATTTTAGCTTGGTTTTACAATTTCATTTTTAAAAATGCCTTCTGTAACCAAAACAGAATTGCATTTGGCTCAATCTTTTGAAGAGCTAAAAAGAAAAGCCGAAAGCGTAGAATTTGGCAAAAAAGATATTAAAAGGTAAGTGTATTCGTCCCTTACTTTCTGTTTTGTTTTTTTCTTTATTCTTCTGTTTTTGCTTGATTTTTCCCCTTAGAATAATTGAATTTGCTAATAAATTTTATTCAGAAGCTATGATCAATTTGCGTAAAGGTGATGATGAAAGTGCCTACTTGTTTCTACATCGTTTCTCAACCCTGTTATCCTACATACAAACCGAAAGTGATCGGACGAAATTTTTGAAAGCCGTCGGAGATGTAGCCAAAGAAGCTATCAAAAAAATGGAATATCTTACCACTGAACTTACCCAAAGATATGCTGAAAAAAATAAAAGTTATGAGGATCGAAAAGCAATGTTATTCAATCAACAACCAGTACCGGGAACATCGGTCAAAGTTGTGGAACCTGTTGAAGAGAATGAAGAATATTATCATTCTATAAGTTCAAGAGAGCTGGTTCAACGTATTCAATCGTTATCGGATATAAGCAAAATATTAATCATCGATATACGTTCGGCTGCCGAATTTGCTCGATCATCGATTGCGGCCAATAAATTTTCTGCAACTGGTGAAGTTTACATAATAAACATTCCTGAGGAGATTATAACACCTGGACTAACGTTTCCCACACTGAGAAATAAAATTTCATGCCGATTCGGCTATACACTGAATGGACTTGAACAAAGGAGATCAATGGATCAAGTTATCATAATTGATGGCAAAACATATGATTTTACGAATGGTTGTCCTAGTTATCTGCTGGCAGATGCAATTTGGAAGGTATGTCAAATTGAACCAAAATTGAAACAATTTATTTTGACCTGTTTTTTTCGTTTGTTTCTAATAGTGGGATCAATCACCGGATAAAATCAAAAATAAACCATTGTTGTTGAAAGGTGGTTTTTATGAATTTGTGCTCACCTACCCTACATATGTTACTGATTCATCATTGATTGAAAACATGCATCAAACTTCGTTACCATCGTTGGGAAATTTCAAATCAGGATTGAATGTTTCTTATGATTTTTTCAACGAGGAAAAACCTGTTCCGGTTATGAATGGAGAACAGTCATCCACAAGAAAATCATCGCCCCCAAATCATACGAATAAAACAACAACAACAACAACATCTATTGAGCCAATATCGAAAAATCAAAATGATATCAATAAACCATATATATCTTCGGAAAATAAGTCGATCAAAATTCCTGGCATAGCCAAACCATTCATACCGGATCGATCTTCGAAGCCGATTTTCGAATCATCCAACATTACCAATAAAAACAATAATGATAACATCCTACAAAATAATAATCGATCAAATTTAAGCAACACTAATAACAACAATATGGCCAGAAATTTTCCACCGAAACCAAGTCATCTAATATCATCTTTGAATAATGGTAACAAGACATTCATGAATGGTTCGATGGGTTCCATGAAAAATAATGGTGATAAAAACCTTTATCGTGATAACAACGACGACGATGATGATGATGATGAAGATCATGGTGCTGGTAGGATGGATAGTGAAGATATTGAAATGAATGGTTTGTCGCCAACACGAGAAAATGTTAATAATAAAATCTTTCCGATGGATGAAGAAATGTCCGATTATGAGAATAATAATGAATCTGGTAATGAAGAATCAATGTCGCATTCTGTTTCAAAACCATTGCAAGTCAACAATAGTAATAATAAGAATAATAGTAATAGTAATAACAATAATAATCATCAAACATCGAGTCTTTCAAGATCACTATCATCGCCAAACATTGCTCAATTTGAGCAGAAATTTCCCTATTCAAATGAATCACCTGGCCAATGGAATGCCAGTCCGAAATTCTCACCACAGATACCATCGGTGGATCGTTCGGTTAAACCGTTGCCAAATTATTATTATAACAATCTAAGAAAAGTACGAGATTTTAGTCCACAATTTAGTTCTTGTGCAAGGATTGCTGGTTTAAGGAATTTGGGCAACACTTGTTTTATGAATTCCATTCTACAATGTTTGAAGAACACCAAAGAATTTCATGATTATCTTGTTTCGGGAACTGTTCATATAAATCCCAATTCTAAATTTGGTTCCAACGGAGAGTTGACCATTGAACTGTTGGAATTATTCAAACAAATGCACCATCCATCGAATTATAAGCACATTTCGCCCCGAGATTTTAAATGTGCCGTTAGTCGCCATATACCGGATTTTGTTGATTACAAGCAACAAGATGCTCATGAATTTTTAGTACGATTATTGGATCGTATCCATGCTGATCTCAATCGCAGTGCTCCAAACACCGACATCTATGATCCGGTGGTGAAGGATCCAAATTTCTATGATAAACTATCAATGAAAGAAGCGGTGAATAATTTTTGGAAGCTTCACATCAAACGCAATAGTTCCATAATCACCGATCTTTTTGAGGGATTGATTGTTAGCACTGTTACATGTCTTCATTGTAAATCATCTTCGAAAAATCTTGAAGCATTCACTTGTCTTACATTACCGATACCGGAAAATGTAACCCGAACAACATTACAGAATTGTATTGATCTATTTTTGCGTAGAGAACGGATCAGCAATGAAGCTGCTTGGCAATGTCAAGAATGTAGACAAGAAAGGGATGCAGAAAAATGTACCTACATTTGGAGATTACCAAAAATCTTAATCATTCACTTGAAAAGGTTTGACAGGAATAGAAATCATTATGTGTTCATGTTTGTTTCATCTTGAATTTCTTTCGAAAATTTCCAGGTTCACTTACGATGGAATGTGGCGGCAAAAAATTAGCACGTTCGTGGATTTTCCCATTGACAATCTTAAAATCGAAGCCCATGGTAATGAAGAAATAAAACAGTATAGTCTTTATGGTGTGGTCAATCATTTTGGTTCATTGGAAGGTGGACATTATGTAGCATTTTCAAGAAATAAAGAGCAAAATATTGATTGGAATCGTTATGATGATCAAGATGTTTCAACCATTGCCCCTTCCGATGTGGTCACCCAAAATGCTTATGTATTATTTTACAGATCTGTTTGAGACAAACAACGAAAAATTTGAGCTGAAACCCCCCCAAGAGCTGTTCATTATATTTGCCATTTTGTCACCCTCTCATTCTTGATTATCCGACTAATTTGTGTTAACCTAAATCCTCAATTATTATATCATGATTTTTGATTCTTTGCAAGAACAACTACAACAACAACGAATTTACCTGTTATTTTGATTTTTATTATTTATTTTTATTGTTTGTTATATAAAAAAAAATTATTGTAATCCCCCTCCAACCCAAGTAGATCCTTGTAAATCGCTCATGAAATTTTTAAAAAATTAAAAAAATAAATTTGAACTTGAATTTCGTAGCTCTCGACTATTTCAACTTGATCGGTCTCGGTTTTACAAACAAAACGTGTCATTGGCCGGTGTTTGTTGTGTTCTCTTAATCAAATTTCAGACAATTCAATTTCGGTTTTTGTGGACAGCCAACATGTTTTGTTTGTCGAATAGAAAAACTATTGTATATTTTTTCATAAATTTATTTTTAAATTTTTCATTTATTTATGCTGTCACCGAAGTTTTAAGACCCAGAGGTGTACCACTCTCAAGTAAGCCGTGTGTTTGGAACATAGATTGTTTCGTTCATGTTTATTAACAATGTTTGTCTAATGTTTTATCATTGTTTACTGTCCGCCCTCAACAACCAAAAAAAAAAACAAGAAAAATCATTTTATGATCCGGGAAAAGATTTTCAATGCCTTGATGGATCTGCAGCCATACCATTTTTGTTGGTGAATGATGATTATTGTGACTGTGATGATGGCAGTGATGAGCCCGGTACCAGTGCTTGTTCCAATGGTGTATTTCACTGCTCAAATATAGGCTATATTGAAAAAATAATTCCATCATCTCGGGTCAATGATGGTATCTGTGGTATGTTTTTGTTTGAATTGTGGTTTTTTCGTTTGCTAATTGACTCGATTCTCTTTGAAATAGATTGTTGTGACTCAAGCGATGAATACAACAGTTCAGCTAATTGTCCCAACAATTGCCTTGAATTGGGTGAACAAATGCGCCTGGAAAGAGAGCGTTTTCTTGAATTGCTAAAACAAGGTAACGAAATCAGACAAACCTACATTGAAACGGCTAAACAAAAAATCGAAGAGACCAAACAAGAGCTTGAAAATTTGAAAGCAAATTTAGCTGAAATCGAATCAACGAAAAACTCAAAATTTGAAGAAAAAAATCAAGCTGAAGAACTGGAAAAAGAAGCGCTGGAAAAACATCGAGCCAAAGAAGATGTGCTTCGACAGCAAAAAGAAGAGGAAGAAATGAAAAAACAACAACATGAAGAAATGACACTTGCTTCATCATTTTTCAATCAATTAGACACCAACAATGATGAAACATTATCACTTGACGAAATGAAATCATTTCAAAAATTCGATCGAAACAATGATGGAATCGTTTCAGATGATGAAGCCAAGGTAATTTTGTTTTTGTTTTTCGACCAAATCAAGTTTTTTTAAACTCATTTTAAATCGTTGACAGTTTTATTCCAATGGTCTCGATACGCTTGTTTTTCCCACATTCATGGAATCATCATGGCCAATCATCAAGCCTATCTTGGAAACTGAACAAGTATAGTTTTTTTACTTGCTTTTGTGTTTGCTTTTGCTTCATTATGCATTAATCCGATAAATATAGCCTCCTAATGAACCACAAGAACCAAAAGCTTCTGATGATGATAACAATGACGCAGATGAAACCCACGATGATAATCTTAATCCTGAAAATTCAAATAATGATGAACCGCTGGATGTATGATTTGAAAAATTTTATTTTCTGATCATGCAAAATGTATTCACATGATTTTTGTTTCTAGCATGAAGAAGATTCCGAAGAAATGGAACATCACGAGACACCTCAACCGGCACATACCGACCAACCTGCCGCAAGTTTCACATTGGAACATGATGAAGAGACAAAGCAATTGGTGGAGCAGGCCAGAAAAGCACGCGATGAGTATAATGAGATTGAAGCCAAATTTCAAGACATTCAAACCAAAATTCGTGAATCTGAAGTTCTGATGGAAATGGATTTCGGACCTAATCGTGAATATATGGCGTTGAAAGATCAATGCTTTGAATTACATGAAAATGAATACATTTATAAATTGTGTCCGTTTGATTCTGCTTCGCAACGGTCCAAAAATGGTGGTTCAGAAACAAGTCTTGGGTATGCAATCGGAATCGGATGATGCACATTTATCATTGATCATTTTTAATTGATTTATTTTCGTGCAGACGATGGGGTAAATGGATTGGAGGTGAACACAATCCACATGAAAAATTCCTGATGGAAGGTGGTGCTCAATGTTGGAATGGACCGGCAAGATCCGTTATTGTTAGTGTTAGTTGTGGAGCAGAGAATCAATTGACCAGAGCTCATGAACCGAATCGTTGTGAATATGCATTCGATTTTAAAACACCGGCCGCATGTGTCATTAATCAACAAGAATCAGTTTTTGAAAATGATCAATCATCTCATCATCATGATCATACTGAACTTTGACGGTTTTCAAATTCCTATATCTCAGGAATTTTAGAATAACCAAAAAAAATCAAATTGCTCCTAAATTATATCTGGCGAACCTTGTAATAAATTTATTTGTAAATGATAATTTCTCTCGGCAGTTTTAGTGCTTTTCCCATTTTTCATCGGTTTGTTTGAATTTTGCAAATTTTCAGCTTTACATTTAATCACGTGACTATCCCGTCACAACCTCTATGAATTCGCCCTGTCATTGCATTTTTTTTCTGCTTTCTTTCTCTGTACGCTCATTGGTTTTTTGTTTAACATCTTTAGACTTTTTTTTTGCTGTTTTTCTCCTGGCCATACAAGTTTTTCGAAAAACCTTCATCGGAAAAAGGATATTGCCAGTAACATTCAGACAATGAGTCGATCGCTTCAAACGGCCCTGTTATTCCTTTTGTGTTTGTGACATCCAATAAGTGCCGAAGCAAAAAACCCCATTGACAAGGTCAATTGTTTTTAGTTTTTTGTTTGGTGTTTTCTTCAACTTAATTCTGTGGAACATGCCTCGCAAAAGAAATCGTTCTTCTGATTCATCATCATCATCTTCATCGTCATCCGAAGAAGATTTCGCTGAAACCAAAAAGAAAAGTTCAAAGTCATTCTCAAAAATCGTGCCCAGCGATTCATCCAGCAGTTCTGATGATGATGATGGTGAGTGGAATGCTAAACCAAAAGTTAAATCCAAACCAAAACGAAACAAGATTACGCCGAAAAAACCATTGAAAGCATCGAAGAAAAAACTTAAATCATCGCTCAGCGATAGCGAAGATGATAGTCGCGATAGGAAACGGTCAGAAGAAAAGGAAGAAGGTGAGGTTGATTTCAGTGATGATGAATTGGAAGAATTCAACGATGGATTCGATGACAATCTTATGGGAGATGAAGAAGATCAGAGAAAATTGTCTCAAATGACTGAAAAAGAAAGAGAACAAGAGCTGTTCAATCGTAGCGAAAAGCGTGAAGTTTTAAAAACCAGATTTGAGATTGAAAAGAAGCTAAGATTGGCTAAAAAACAGGTGAACAAAACCGATTCCAAGGAAAATAGCACCGAAAACAGCAAAAATAATAACAATGATAAACCAGTCGTTGACAAGGCTAGCGACAATTTGGTATTCTTGGATCATTCTGCATCGAGAAGTGTTGAAAGAAGAAGAAATATGGAAGACAAACGTAAAGTAAAAGATGCCATGAAAGGATTAAAAGCTGAACGAGAAAAGAAAAAACTCAAACAAAAATTGAAGGCTGCAGATGTTTTCTCGGATTCATCTGATTCCAATGATTCGGAAGATGAGGCTGAAACCAACACTGAACAACGGAAAATAACGAAAAAAAGCATCAAAAAATCGTCAACATCCGAGGATTATTCATCATCATCATCGGTTTCGGATGATGATGATGTTGAATCCACAAAAAAGTCTGATTCACGTAAACGTGATAATGATTGGGACCACAAATTTGATCATAATGATCGAATCGAACAATTTGATTTCACCATCGAGCATCTGAATTCGATCCGGGTGTCAAGATTCAAGATGGAAAAATGGTGTCATGCTCCGTTCTTCAAAGATACGGTGATGGATAGTTTTGTGCGAATCGGTGTTGGAAACGCTGCCAACATTTCTCAATACATTGTTGGCCAAATCGTTGATGTGGTGGAAACACCAAAAATATATTTTTTGGGCAAAACAAGAACCAACAAAGGTATCAAATTGAAACATGGTAATAACATGGAGAAAGTGTTTCGCTTGGAATATGTGTCCAATTCAGAATTCACCGTCGATGAATTTGAACAATGGAGAACCAAAATGATCGCCGGTAGATGTGATTTTCCAACCAAAGATTTGGTTGAAAATAAAAAGACTCACATTCAAAATGCAATCAATTACAATTATAGGTATGCATCGTTTGTTTATTGCTACGTGATTTTTTCTTGATGTTCTATTGTTTTTGCTGTTCAATTTAGCGATGAAGACGTCGTAATGATTGTGGCTGAAAAGGAACGATTCAAAAACAAGCCGGTGAATTTTGCCATGAAAAAGACACAATTGTTAAAAGATAAAGAATATGCCGAAATGAAAGGTGATCACGAAAAGGCCAGTGAAATAAGCAAAGAGATCGATAGATTGGAAGAAGAATCGAAAAAATTGGATAAACTTCGCACACAAAGTATTGCTTCGATTTCGTTCATTAATGAACGTAATAGAATGAAGAATATCAAGGAGGCTGAACGGGCCATTGCCGAAGCGGCCAAAGAAGCACAGAATAATAAAGATGATCCATTCACTAGGCGTAAATGTACACCGACCATGATTCATGTGGTCAAGAATAAACAAGCACCACAAAACGAAAATCGATCAAATCCGGAGGAAAATAATAATAGTCAAACAATCGTTGCTGATAAAGACAATGTCCCCGATTCCAGTCAACCAGATCCAATAATAGACATGGATGCTAAGAATCAAAGCAACAATAATGCCAACAATAATAATAATAATGATGATAACGATAATAATAATGCAACTAAACCATTCGATGATGCCAACGATATGTTCAGTGTTCATGATTTTGACATAAAAATCGATTTTAATGGTTTGAACAATGTGGCCGGATGGAATAGCGCCAATTCATCGACCATATCAAATTCCAGTACATCATTTTCCAATAATTTCCCATCGGGAGCATCTAATGGTTTCGCCAATGCACGTTCAAATCCAATGTCCAATTCGGCCACCAACCGACGTTCGTTGAATTTGGATGAATACAAAAAGAAAAAAGGATTAATATGATTCAAACCATGATCTTTATGATTTAAACAAAAAAGTCAGGCCCAACAAATGAATGGATACTTGGAGGGCATTTTTCTCGGAATTTCTAATTCATCTTTTTGATCTGTTTGAATAATTTGAATTGAGATTGTAGCTAACATCATTCTATTCATCTTTCCCACCAAATTTTCTCCCTCTTTTTATTATTCATAATATAAAAAAATTTTTTCCATCAATTTTGATTGAATTCATTCAATATTTATTATTATAAAATCAATTTGAATAAACAATTGGATCAAATTGTAAATCATCAATATTGTTCACTTCAATATGATGTACGTCCATTTGGCCATAATAATCAAAACCATTGATTGGTGGTCGTTCATCCATACGGTCACCGATCGACTGAGACATTGGTGAGCCTGGCAATGAAGAATTAGATGAAACCTTCGAGGTAAGCTTTTTTGTTGAAGTATTACTATTATTGTTATTATTATTATCACAGTGATGATGATTTCTGCTACGGTGGTGGCTGTGATGAAGGCTGTGGCTGCCTTCAGCCGATGATCCTGCCTGACCATGATGGTGGCCATAAAATCTTCGAACATTTTTAACTTCTTCAAAATTGTCTCGTTGAAAAAATGAGCATTGATATTCGGAAATACAATCCTCTCGATTTCTGTGGCTGTTGTGCTGCTGGTGCTGGTCTGCTTGATCATCGTTTCTACTGTAACCATTTTGGTCGACAACCCGATGATTTCTGGCTCTGGTAACTTTACGAAAACCATACAAATGTAGCTGTCTAAGGAATGAGCTGAATTTTTTGGAACGAAAAAAATAACCCAAATTCGGTTCCAAACTGTATTCATCAATGATCAAGCTCATTCCATCGGCCGACCATTTGATTGGTTTGAAATCTTTGTCCGAAGCTAAATTCCATAGTTTTATCGGAAAACGTTGATGAGTGTATTTAGAGTTGATTACTTGAATTTCTTCGATTGGCATTTGGATCGCCTGTTCATCACTATCGGCCATTCTTTGGGCATCTGGAGGTGTGTTCTCTTTGTTATCATCCGGATCGTTGTTGGTGGTGGTTGCCATCTCATCGCTTTCGTTCCAATGTTCATGGTTCATGTTTTTCTCATGCAACGAATCATTCGTATGTCCATTGGTTTGTTTGGAATCACCGGTGTTGGAAACAAAATATGGATAGAACGCAGAATGATGTGCTGGTCCATTGTCTCCATTCATACTGATTGAATCATTAGTCGGTGTGGTATGATTGGTTTTTGCCGTGGCTGGAACTTCCACCGGTTCCGTTGGCTGTTGGTTGAAACAATATGCTGGCGTTGGAGTGATCGGAATGTAAGTAGATATTGGAATATCATAGAATGGTTGTGCATAATCTTGTGGAATGTTATAACTGTTTGGCGGAAACATATACCATGGCGTTGGCGTAGGAACAACCGTACTGTAACCATTACCGCTGGATATCAGACTAGCTTGACAGGTAACCATCGGGGTAGGTATCATATCCAAATTAATCATATCATTTTCACGGGGTTCGTTTTTGATGCCCTCCATTTGGATGGCAGTAGCGGCGGCCGAGGCGGCTCCATTCAAATCTTCATTGAAACTTGTCTGATAATATGGGAAAAAATAATGAAAATCTTGATCCTCACCATTGGACCTTTGCGGCGGCGGTTGTGGTACTGGTGGTGGTGGTGGTGGAGGTAGCGGAGGTGGTGGTTGCGGTGGTACATTGATGGTGGTTTGATCAATGGATTCTTGACCGGTGATGTTCTGCGGAGATCATCCACATCGATCATCCGCCAGAAAATAGAAAAAATCAACGAAAAAAAAAATAGAAAGAGTTGAGGTCGCTAATTGCTAGGCTAGGATTTAGAACTAAAGAACTTACAATTTCATTAGGTTGTTGAAATGAATCTTCTAAAATCTCATTTTTTATCGACATTTTTACCAACGGTAACAGCCAATGTTCTTAATTTGGAATTCAAAATTCTTTAGAAGATTTATATGTTGTGATCAAGACTTTTTTGTAGGGGAAAATCGAAATAAATTATTGGCCAACGCCGAAAGGTTCGATTTTATGGATGATTGTTGTGTTGGGCCAAGAATATAAAATCAAAAATGAAAACTACTGGCTTTGGGTAAACTAAAATCTTAAAAATTCCATGGTTATTTCCTGGGCGAAAATAAAATTAATAAATGTCGGCATCGAAAGGAGAAGAGGAATACCAGCAATAGCAGCAAAACCCGACTCCTAACAACACACTGAACGACGCTAAACCGAAAATTGAAAATTCACCATAGCCAAGGCAAATTCGAATTTCCATTCTATAAATGTGTACGGAAACATTTCCCTTCACAATTCAGGAAAGTTTTTTCTATTTTAAATTTTTTTTTTAATTTTTTGAAAAATCGATTGATCGTTTTTTCACTGCTGCCCCCTATTAGCACTCGGTCGAAGCTTGAAGCCAACAAGCCAGTCATCTCAGTCATTCGGTCAAAATTTGATTAGTCAGTCTAGAGTTGGTAGTCAGTCTGGAGTCAGTCAGCAGGCCGTGTGGTTGTTTGGTTTTGGCAATCCTTATGCATTCAAATCTTGGTTTTCAAGCTCGATCATTTCTAATCTAAATCTGTGTTTCCAAATATCCCGAATATCTTCGTATTCGTTTATAATTTCAAAATTCAATTAAATCCAGGATGGCCTATTCATGGATCTACCGCTGGACTGCTGCATTGTCATTGGAATTCCTGGTCTTTGAATCCACTAGCTGGAGCGAAATCCTCGATCAATGGATAATGGACTACGACAATGTTAATCTACGATAATGGAAGTGGCCAATATGGAATGGGCAGACCCAAGGAGAGATGAATCGACAGCGTGGAAAATTTTGACCTGAAGACCTGAAAAAGATAGATTTTCAACCAAAAATCCAGAGGACCATGGCCGGTGGAAAAAAAGTGTCTTAGAAGCAATAGCAACTCGCAGCTAAGCTTTATTGATTGATTGAATGGAATCGGTCAAAACTAAAAACTTGGAATCCAAAGTCCTCGAGAAGGTCCTCATCCATTTTCTCTCTCATTTTCATCTTTTTTTCATTTGTGGCTAAAAGGTGGCCGCACTGAGCTTGGCTTAATATTTGATTCAACAGGTGGCAGTGCCCTGAGCTTTGCTTCATATTTGGCTCAACAGGTGGCAGTGCCCTGAGCTTTGCTTCATATTTGGCTCAACAGGTGGCAGCCCCCTGAGCTTTGCTTTATATTTGACTCAACAGGTGGCAGCCCCCTGAGCTTTGCTTTATATTTGACTCAACAGGTGGCAGTGCCCTGAGCTTTGCTTCATATTTGGCTCAACAGGTGGCTGCCCCCTGAGCTTTGCTTCATATTTGGCTCAACAGGTGGCACATCCACTTGTTGCACATCCACTTGTTGCACATCCACTTGTTGCACATCCACTTGTTGCACATCCACTTGTTGCACATCCACTTGTTGCAGCCCCTGAGCTTGGTTTT
>JAOZJS010000264.1:0-51430 GCA_025882695.1 Amerodectes protonotaria | reverse complement strand
TTCCGCTACCGCAAGTCTCTGAGCACTGAATATTGGTGAATATTATTGGGGTGTGTCTGGTGATATTTTTGAATAGAATAGAATTTATAAAAAGGGTTACCTGAGACCACTGTCCTTCAAACCATTGTGGACATTCATCAACATTGCATTTCCGTTCCGTTTCCGGTTTTCTGCCATGAAGCAAACATTGTTTTTCGTCTACTTTGATCTGGATTTGGTGGCCCATTCGTTCCCATTGACATTCAACCGCACGGGTTTGTGTTCCAATTCCACATTCTCTGGAACACGTTGACCATTCTCCGGTGATCCAGCTAGGTGAATTCAATGAGAAAAAGAAGAAAAGAAGAAGAATATTTGACCGATTCTTGGATGTCTGATGGTGGATATTGATCCATTCGTGTATCATTACTTGGGCTTGCAATCAAACTCGTTACATCCTTTCACCAATGGCTGTGGTTTATCATCCGCCAAGCAGAAAACATCATCAACAATGGTTTGATTATGATGATGATGATGATCATCCATGCAAACCACTGTTGAAGTTTGTGTTCCACCAGCGCATGGTTTCGAGCAATCCGTGGGGAAACGATGCTTCCATGAATATGAATGATTCTTGCACGAGGTGCCATCCCCGCCGCAAACACCACATTCATCGATTCGTTTCAGGGAGCCTAGTTGAAGATCGCAACCGACCGTCTTTTTTCGGGGGTGGAATGGGAAAAAGGGGAAATCAAGAAATTCGAATCAAATTTCAATGGTAAATTTAATAAATTAGCAAATATTAATTGTTGGTGATAATGACCAGACACTTTCCGGACACGCAAACATCAAGTGCATCCGCTCGACAACGTGTTCCATCGGTAATGTGCGGTGATAATTTTGCCACAAAATTCAATCCTTTAGCTTTGCAAGTCAAACTACACGGATCGGTAGGGTCGATATAAGCCAGCCATTCATAATAACGATCTCGGTATGGTTTATTGTTGAATAGGCTACATTGCATTTGTCTGAAATCGGTTTTCAGCAAACATGGTTGCATGTTGCATAATTTATGTCGTATGTGGGGACCATTGCATCCTTGTGTTCTGGCAACACATCGTCGTACCGATGTGGATATTCCACCATTGCAGATTCTGAATCCGAACCACCCGACGACCACAATCGAAAGCCGAAAGCCGAAAACCGAAATCATTATTATTTTTGTTGGCGAAAAAAAATCACAATCGAAAATAATGGAATTTGGAACGATTTCGGGATACCTGGAACATGGAGACCATGGTGACCAGATTGTCCATTGTTCATCGTTGTCCGATAATGACAATTGATTCTATTCGGGGATTCGGATTGAACAATTCAATCAACAACAACAACAACAAAAAAGAAGAGCGGTCGATTATGGCATCTGGCTTAATGGATTTAAGCATTCGCGAATTGATTACATACATTCGATGTTAGTAGATCATCATCAGGATCATCAGGAATGGCTAGGCACGAATGAACGAATTGGATCAGAATCAACTGTAACAAATAAATAACCGGGAGAGAAAACGAAAAAAATAGGACAAATATGATTGAATGTCATCATTATTTGTATATTCCGTTTGAAATAAATCCGAACAGAATCAGTTCATGGCCTGAATTCCGTCGAGGATAACAATAGAAAATTCCATCAAATAATAATGATGATGATGATGTTCTATCGGGGGGGAGGGAATTCGCGGACGTTTTGTTACATAATTTAGTATGCTCCGTTATTGTTATATAATTTTGTTGTTACATAATTCAGAATCCATCCTATAATATATGGGCCATGGTTAAATGGTGGTGGTACATTTGGTACCATAGTTCTGGAAGTTCCATCAGGAAGTATAAGCCATTCATTCTAAGAATTTTGATGCTTGAATGTTTATGCACGCGGGTGTGGGTGGATGTGGGTGTGTTCCTGTGTGTTTTGGCCCGACCAACTAACGCCAATCAATAGGACATTGGCATTATTTATGTAATAATCATTATTTGTACATCAAGCTTTTTTTGGAGCCTCCGAACAAACTCCGACAGCGATTTCAATTCCAATTGCAATGATTTGATTCTTTGATGATGTTTTTGTCAAACAAGCGAAAAACAAGCGAACATCGTATCGTATCTTTTTGGGATTGTTTATAGAATATTCTTCTTCTTCTTCATCACATTCAACCGAACGTTGTGAACAAGTTTTTAAATGGAAATCTCATTTTTTTTTTGTTTCACGATTCCTTCAAAACCTCCAAACTACAACTAAATGGTGAATGGTGATGGTGATTATTTTTGTAGAAAATTGTTAATTTGTTTGTTTGTTTGTTTGTTGCTTTTGGTTTTGGCCTTTTTTTTGGATCAGCTAAATCATCAAAATCTCTTCAATGGGATTCTTTATTATTATTAGTATTATTATTAGTATTAGTATTTTTCCAACTAGTTTCTTCGTGCATCAACGGAATATCATCTACAAATCTAGCCGGGCTATAAATCACTTGTTCGTAACCACTGATCGTTGTTGATTAAGTCTTTTCATCGCTTTCATTCGCTTTCAAAATCGATAGATTGGCAATTGGCAATCATGAGAATCACGAAATCTTCCCGCACTTTTTTTCAAATCTTTCAAATTCATCAATTCACCTCGCGAACAGTGATGCCCAACCCCTTCACACATTAGCACACATTAGCTCCACCCAAAAAACATGTTCAGATTGTCGCAAGTAATCAATGCGCGACCAATCACCATGGCTCTCCGCCCTAAAACGCATAGACACTATAAAGAGCAGCTACAAGTCTAGTCGTCTAGTCACGTTTGACCAAATGACAATTTGAATCAAATTGTAAGGGCTAGAGAGAGAAAGAGAAGGATTGACTCCTCCTTCTCCTCCTTCTTGTCCTTCTTGTTGGTCGTGTTCTCGTGTCCTTCTCTTCTATATCTTTAGGCTTAAAGGAAATGTGGCTAAAACAATGTGGAAACAATTGTTCCGCTCATGTGAGCCACGAGGTTGCGCTACCCTGTGATTTTTTTGTGAATATTATTTCCAATATTTTTTCCATCGCCCATCATCATTGTCGACAGTCCCCCCTAGCCAAAACGGATGGGCGCGCTTTTCGGGTTTCGATGTTGCGGCTCGCACGTCACCGGCGGACAAGTCACGAAACACGATAACAGGAGAATATTGGAGGTATCACTTAGACACCACCATCATCATCAATGATGGTTGCGAAGACGCGAATCCAATTAAAGTTAAACACTATTTTCGGTCGCTCTCTCGCGGTCGCTTGCCATTTACATCTGATACATCTGTATCACATTCTCCCACATCATAATAATAATAATAATGTGATTGCAATTCTTCTTTCTTGCTTTGTATTTTAGCTTGTAAAATCAATCATCGAAATGCATCTGGCTTCTCTCCCGTACCGTTGTTATCGTTTTCATGTTTAGCATTCTGAGCGTCTGGAATCAATTGATCGGAATTGATGATTGGTCTGGTCGGGTTCAACCGGGAGCCCATAATAATAATCATTCAATCAATTCCAACCAATTCAATTTGGCGACATTGGCCAACACAAAATCAACCTCAACCATCATGATTTTCGTTTGTCTGCTGTTGGTTTCTTTTGTTGGTTAGCCAAACCAGCCAGCCATCCAGCCAGCCAGGCACTACTTCTTGACATTCTTTCTTATGCAAACAATTAACATTGGTGCTTTTTACATTACATTACATTATAAAAATATGTCATTGACTGAGCGTGTATACCTAGAGTTCTAGAGTATGTGTGTGTGTGTGTTTGTCTAATGCAAAACGCGAGGTGTGTTTGTACAGCTTTTTGAATTGAAGAATATCGACAATATTTCGGAATACGAAAACCTAAACGAAACGAAAACGAAAGATAACATGTTTCTCTCTCTCCATCTTTCTTTTTTTATTTGACTTAGACCCCAAGGACTGATATTGACTTTATTGATGATGTCGAAACCAAGTACCAACCAAGTTGTATTATTAGGCCAAACCCAAGTAGTGTACTATTATATAGAAGCCACCAATTGCTTTGGGGGGTAAAGCGAGAGAGAGTGAAACTTTGGGTTTACCACCAGAAAGCCACCAGCCAGCCAACCCAAAAAAAAATAGTAAATTAGATTCCAAAACGCACACATATCATCGGTAAACACATTGGGAAACTCGCGCGAGCGGGAAAACTCGGGAAAATTCATAAGGTGGCGATGGTGGTGGTGGTGGTGGGACATTGAATACATACTACCGTGAATATGATGATAAGCAACAGCAGCTTGATTTTCATTTGGTACATAGTCCAATTAGATCGTTGAAGTTGATCGCTGATGATTCGCGGCTTGGTGATGGTGGTGCGGATGGTGGTTGGGAAGGTGAAAACGTGATTTCTCCAAAAATGCATAATTATTAAGATTGTTGTTGTTGTTGTTGTTGTTGTTGTTGTTGTTGAATTGTTGTTGATGAACAACAACACGAATAACAAATGATGAAGACATTGCTGGTATTCATTGTCTAGAAGGTGGTGGTGGTTATATAATGATAATTACAACAATCAAAAAACAACAACAACACGAAGATGATGGCCCAAGATGCACGCAGCACTTATGATGGCTTTGGATGCTAGAAACGGAATAACCAACAACAAAAACGGAAACTGCCCGCGACCGAAAGTGTTATCCTCTTCAAAAGCAATCCGAAAATTGTACAAACAATCAATCAATGCTGCGAGAGAGAGCGAAAGAGAGGATTACACCATTGGTAGGAAATGATTCCAAAACCAGATCCAGAACCAGAATCATCCATCGGAATGAAATGCGCATCGATTAGCTGTGTGTGTGTGTGTAGAATGTGCTTGTGCCAGAATATCTATGTGTGTGTGTGTTCCAGAGTATTGCAACAGCCCAACCACACACACACACACACACACGCACTATCCAACACACGCTCCGACAGGATCTTGCGACCCAAAATGTCCAAAAAGATTTGAACCCGAACTGGATGGAGAAAAGGAAGGATGCTGCAGATGCCAGTGCACACACACACATACAATGTAATACAGAGACACACACAAAAATGAACCAGAAAATGGTCGAGTTGGTCGGGTCGGAAGAGCGAGCGGGAGCGAGACAGGGAGAGCGATCCGTTTGATTCGTTGATGACGACGACGGCCAACGGGGTCGTTTGGGATGCGACTGACTAACCAAAATGCATGATGCAACCAAACAACGAATCATCAAACATCAGTGGTGGATTCCAGGAAGACCATTTTCGGTTTTTGGTTGGTTGATGTGGTTGTTGTGATTCTTGAACTGATTCTTGACACTGCGCGACTGACGCCAATAAACTTTCTTCTTCTTCTTCTTCGTCGTCGCTTTGGGTTGAGATTGTTGGCTGGTTGGTTGGTCGTGGTTGCCAGTCGGTCGGTCGGTTGTTGTTGCCTTTGGTTTCAGGGAGGTTATGGTTACACGCGCACGGTCGTATCCAATATAGTCACCAATTCCTCATCGTAGCTGTGTCTTCCTCGGAAGATCCACACACACACGCATCAATTGTATGGAAACTTGTACCAACACACACAGACAAAATCAAACCAACATTTAAACTGATCATGGACGGGCAAGGGGAATCAAGCATAGCATCCCACAAATCAAATAAACTTGGAGAGTTCACAGTATCGTACGCAAACAGAGACATAGCAACAACAACATCGTTTAGTTTCATCATCGTTTGTTTCATGGTCCGTTAATACCCGCGAATCGAAGCCATGTCGATGTCGATGTGCCAAATCAATGCACAATGATCAGGGAAGTGAAAGGGAAGAAGAGACGACGGAACGACGGACGTTTTCACTTGTCATTCAAAAAAAACCAAATTTTTGATCCACGTGAAAATTTAGAACACAAGTAGAACGAAGGAAAGACACGAAACGTCGAAAAAGAGAGCACACAATTTACCATTTACCAATGCATACCAAAATGCATTTGGTTGTAATGATCACGGCAACGATCACGGCAACCAACCAACCACCGACCAATGCCAACAATGGCAAATAATAAATGAACCAATGTTATTTTTCTTTTTGGTTAGTTTGGAAAGCGAAACGAATTTCGAAGGATAAGTGGCTGGCTTCAAGCAAACCAAGGTAACCACCACCGATAGAGATAGCCCCACACCAAGAGTATTCTTGTTGCTGATGATCATCACCATCAACGGCAACGGCCTAGGTTTTCGGCGTTGATTCAATAAAGTTCGTGTCTACGAAACGAACTACCTACAAAATACAAACGGCAGAGACGGCAGACATTGGAATGATAGTGGCGGTGGTCGGTCGGTTGGTCTGTTGGTCGGTGATCATGGTAGGAAAAAAAATAAAACACCTTTCGCCTCTCGACGAAGACTCTCGAAGACTCGACGGCCGACAGTTTAAGAGTCGTCGAACGAACCGAAAAAAACAAGCCATCAAACAACCAACAAAAAAATAGAATGTTTCCTGATGTACGGTTGTTCGGTCCACCTCCAGAGGTTGATTTTTAATCCTCAGTTGTTTTTTTTTTGATTTTGATATTTACCCGATGTGCTGCTGTTGTTGAACCGATCGTTTTATTTGTTCAACAATTTGGCACAACAATATTTGTTTAATTTCAAATGCCCTAAATGGTTGAGATTAGACGCTGGCAAAACGTAGTTTAGATAAACTGAATTTTGCTGTTAATTTCTAAAGAAATGAAATTCGCAAGTTAGTGATGGTAGTTCGGGTATCTTCTTCGAAGTGGTTCGATCAATATCCCTCGCTATATATTCACTTCCCGTTTCGCTTCTTCCATGGATCCAGCATCGAAGGTTCTCCTCTTCGTTAAATCCTGTTGTCTAACATAGGCATATAGCGCCGATGATCCAATAACGATGGCATTGCTAATCCACCAATTGATCGTCTTACGTTCTTGATAGATGTATGCTGCCAATACTGTTTGCAGACATGCTTTGACCGTACCACTGATATTATGGGTTAATGGAGATGTATATTTAATCTGTAGATTGGTCACAATACTGATCAGTAGGGAAAACCCGCCATTCAGCAACATCAATAGCCAAAACTGTACGGTGGACATTAATTCTTCGGTGATGACCAGGTATCTCTTGGTGACCAACGGTAATTCATTATTGAATATCATCAACGGTACGATCAGCATAGCGGCAATCATGCTGTTATAATACGACAATGATGCTACACTATTATCCACCACGAGCAACATGTTGGCGACAAACACCGAGTTCAATGAAACAAATAGTGATGATGATATTCCGAATAGTACGCCCACTAATGATAATGATCCCGATATATGTTCTTGGTCAACTCCTAGCATGAAACCAGCGATGATTCCGGTACAGCATAAGATCGCTTTGATCGATGTTCGCTTCTTCAAGATGGTTCGAGTGAAAATGATGTTGAAAACCGGTGTCAATGATCTGACCACGAAATAGAACGATACACCGACTAATTGTAGCGAAAGATTATTGAATGAGATCATGCCGACAAACACCGCCGATAATGGTAGTATTTTCTTGATGATTGTCCACCGTGGTCGAATGGTGGGTATCAACAATTCCATCTTGGTGATTTCGAAAATCGCGTTAGATTTTTCGAAATTGGCCAGAATTCGAAATAAAGCCAACAATGAACAAGTGGACACACATTGGAACCAAATCATGAAAAATGGCGCCTTGATTAAATTCAAAATGGTCTTATTCACAAAAACCATGGCGATTGAAACTAGCCAATATAAAAGTATGACAAAGGTGATTTTCCAATACTTTTTTGGCGACATACTCGGAGGATTATTTTTTTGGTCGAAAAAACACTATTTTTTGAAAGTGCGTTTTCAAACAATGAAAAAAGTTCGTTTTTGGTTAAAAATTAATTTTATTTTTAAAATAATTAAATCAATTAGGATCGAAATCAATGTTTCCTCGAAGTAGATTTTTCCGGGAAACTTGAATAGTATCAATTTTGAAATGTTTTATACATTTTGGCCCACTACTGATCAGATTATCAGCAATTGGTTTGGGTATTATCACGGTACAGATTATAAGCTCTTTACGGGCATTTTTCGAAATCCTCGTTAAACCGGAAATTTCATGATAATTCAAGGTTCTAACAGTATGACCCTCGATTTTATGTTCAACAATAACAGAATAATGTGAATGATTAAAGGGTGGTCCATCTTCGTAAAGCAGATAATCGACACCAAATTTGAAGCCATTTTTGACCACATATCCACGAGATCGAAAGTAAAAATAAGCAGCAAACCTTGCCACAAACATTGAATGATCATCATTGTTTAGTGTTTGGCAAAAACATTCCCACAATTCATCAAGGTTATAATATTCATCAGGATTCTTGGCGATTTTCAATACACCAAAAACATAACACAAAAAATAAGCTTCTTCCAAATTCAGTTTCATACTGTTAAATGAATTTTTCGATGGAGTTTTGTTGTCGTGATCCATTTTCTACAAAAAAGAAGCGTTTTAAAATCAGTTATTGGACAACAATCGGACACTTACATTGATGTCTTCGGGTAATTCTTCCAAAGCTGACGACAATTCGATTGGTTTGAGAGAATAAAATCCCACCGTGAAAGGCTTTTCTTTATTCTGGACGGATTTATGGACGATTTCTCGGTTGGAATGCACGCCGAAGAATCCCATTTTGTTGAAAGCAACAATCGTTGCCAGATCATTGATGACGACCAATTTTTCCGAAACGTTCAATTGACCAGACGCGATGATAAATCCTTCTTCTCTGAATGGCCACTTGTTATCTTTGTGTAAATCGATCATAGGATATGGAAACGGTAAATTGATTTGAGATTTAAAGTATGATTTCTTGGAAGATGAATTCATGATGGCCAAGTAATTTTGAATTTTCCAAACAAAACACCAAACAGAATGACAATCAAGCGTGTGGGGGCTGACTAAGTTGAAGTAGTCTGTACGCTGTTTGAAAGCCAGCTAAACGTGTATGAACTTGACTAGATTTCATGCGACAACACATGTGCCGCAAGGATTGAATTTACATGATCTTGTTCAGTCTTGATTTGTTCAGTGTTGTGTTTGAAACAAATCATTAGTTGATTTTAGTTGATGTTGTCTGATTTTCTTCAAAATGAATTCAACAGTTCCACAACTGGATGTTCATTTTCAATGTCCATCAAGTGATTCCGAAGATGGAAAATCAGAAACAGCCGACAACAACCTTTGTGATATTGATAAAAATGAAGATGATGTGGAGTTTATGGTCAAAAATGATTACCAACCTATTGCCAGGCCATCGCCAAAATTGGAAATTGTCGATAGAACCAATGATGGCGTAAAGAGCAAGTTCAGCATTTGGAGCGAAATTCTGATGGAAGAACAATTGACGGATACCGTGAATCAATCTTTGAAAATCAAAGATTTGAAAACAAACAAACGACTCAAGAAAAAAAATTATGTTGATAAAGATTCTGAAAATTATTTTCAATGGTCTCAAAAAGATTTTGATAAAAAATTTGCTGCCAAAACCATGAACAAGTCCAAGAAAATGAAGAAGAAAAAGAAGGAAGAAACAAATGAAGTTGTCGAAATCTGCCGCAAATTAAAAGAATCACGAGCTGATCTAATAAGTATTCTTTATCACTGATTTGTGTTTGATTCTTGATTAAAATTTTGTTTTTTTTTCTATCAAAAACAGAGAAAGTATTCGAGGTTTTGGGCGAAGAAAAAACCCGGCAATTAGTCGCCGAAGTTATGGATATCGAAGATGTTGGTGGAATAATGACAGCCGATAATCTTCGGCGACGATCGCCTGGCGGTGTTTTTTTCTATTTGATCAAAAAAGATTCCACCATAACCATGGATCAAAAGAAGTTGATTTTTGCCAAAGAGCAAAATGAAAATTTGAAAAAAATTAAAGCGAAAAACTCGGTCAAAAATAATAATAAAAGTAACAACAATCAGAAGAAAAAGAGCAAGAAGAAGAAGAAGAAAAAAAAGAAGAAATCGGATCCAACCAAATCCAAGCATTAATTTTGGATAATTCCATTGTTATATTTCAAAATTTTGATATATTCGAAATTTTTTTTGTCAATAATCAAAAAAACTTATCAAATTCAATCATCTCATAACTCTACAAACAATGAATAATAATTCGTTGACTGAAAAATTAATCACATATTGTGCATCACAGGTTCGCTTCACTGTTTTGTTGGACATTTTTTGTTCAATGAAAACCTCCCAGAATGATCCGAATTTTTTCTTCATGGCAGCCTTAACATATCGAGCCATATCTTGTGGTTCCTCGAATTTATGCGATGCATATTGTGCCTTGGTGATGGCGTACCGCTGTTGAACGGGAGGCATTTTGGCCGTTTTCAAATCAATCTCCACTGGAGCACTGTTGGCAAAGCGAAAAGCGAATTAATTTTAAAAGAAATGGCGCCCAAAATCAAAACTCACATGAAAACAAAATCCTCTGGATGTAGCTCCTTTTCCGGTGTACCGGCCAGATCATTTTCAATGTTGTGCTCTTCACCGAGCCAATTTTTACCATAGTACATAATCAATTGTCCTTTTTGGTAACGATAGATTCCACCAGAATTGATGATCCAATCAGAATATGAATCCGATGTACGATTGATTTTTTTGTTTTTTCCACCGAAAACATCGAAACTAATGGTCACATTGTCGGCTTTGATTTCACACCAATGGCGGTATATTTTGGTGGTCTCTTTGCGTGGATATTTCCTACGGGGTGGTAACGGGGAGTTAAAATAGAACCAAGTGAGTCGACGCGAATAGAATCCAAACGAATCCGCTATGGTTTTACCCTTTGATATCATAACGATCATCCGGTTCCAAAAGTTTTTTACCAAATTTTCTGATCTTTTGTGATCCATCCCGAAAGCATTGAATTTGGATGGGCATGTTCAATTTGTTCCATAATGTGATCCAGGTATCACATTGGACCAACGGGGGACGGGTACAGAATACAATCAAATTCAGGATAATGATCAATATACTTGTTGAATACATTTTTTTTCGAGGTTCGATGATCAGAATTCTCGAATCATTCTTGGAGTGCGTGTGTGTGTGCAACAACCAACAATCAACGCAATCGTTGAAGATTCAACAAACTAACTAACACTACAAATTGCTATTTCTGTGTGTGCTGGTGGTGGTTTCGAAGATCTATGATTAGAATTATTATTTCCTCGGAACACGTTCTTCTTTCTCACTCTTTCCCTTTCTTTTACGTTTTCTTCTTTATTCATTGCTTCGGCTATCTTCTTCAAACTATCGCGTTCGTGAATGGCCACATCGAGGCTGACATTGAACGACGATGATGAAGACGACGACGACGACGATGAACAGGATGAACAAGGATCACCACACAACAACAATACTAATAATAATAATGTTGATGATGATGATGACCACCGACGTCAACGATAATGGATTTAAGCATTCTTTTAACCACCACCATCATCATCACCATTATCATCAATCACTTTCGACAACGTAACGTAACGCAACGCAACGCGCAATTAACGAGAAATTTGTTGGCATTGCGCAACGACGGTGTTGTTGGTGAATCAAACAGAGGAAATCATCATCGCGACGATCATCAAGGGAATGCAATAGAGAGACATTCGAATGTCCTTGAAACACGTTTCCGGTTCTGAAGATCGAACCATGGTGCAGGCATGATGGCTTGGCTATGTTTGGTTGTGCTCCCTTTATTTGGATTTTTTTATTATTTTTGTGGGCCGATCCTGGAGGTAGGTGCAAATCCAGGCCAACCCGTGGCAAAGGTTGAGCACAGCCCAATCACTTCGCCAAACCGCAAAAATTGGTTTAATATCTTGACCCTCTATGAGAGTCGTATCAGATATTAAGCTGATAAGAACAGATACTACACTTTTGATCTTAGCCACAAGGGCCGAGAAGCGATAACTTCGAAGGTTTTTTCGACGGGACCTAAAGCGTTTTAGCACGCAAATTGCTACAGTCGTTTAAAATTAAAATTAATTTTCCCAAAAAAACAAAAAAGTTTTTCGTCAATATTATCCTGTAAAATAATGAGAATCATAATTCTAAATAATTTCCAAGATAAGGATTTGGTCAAAACATCGAAATTATTATCTCTGGCGGTAAAATCTTTTTCAAATCTAGTGATTTTTAGGCTTCAAGAAGTACTCGACTAGTCGGTGATAGAGCGCCATCTAGTAGAGACATTGTCAGTTACCACGCAGAAAGCGGTTACCTTTAAATTATGAAACGAGAAGAAAAGATAAATGAAAATTGAAATAATTTATTTGAGGGTTTACAAAGAAACATTTTAAAAAAATCGACAATCATTCATAAGTCAATTAAACGGAGAACAAATCAATAAGAAAATAATAATATTAATAATAATTTAGAAAAAAAACACTTACAAAATCGATCAGAAAAGAAACTGCGCTAACAGTTGTCATGGTTCCACAAATATAGTCGTATTCCCGACCAAACTTGATCTTGATGGATCAACATTGGATAAGATTGAAAACATTTTTCAGCATCACTTTTGAAATTAAACTCCACCGTGCATAAAGTTTGATTCTCACCAATATTCAATGATTGACGATCGATATTTTTGAACAATTTTTTGTGGCTTGGATATACGGTTTCAGAATCAAAAATCCGCACCCCCTGAACATCGCCAAACATGGAAAAATCATGGTGGATCAAATCGATATCAGCTTTTTCCTGGGGAAGACCAACAATGATCACTGTACGGTTATATTTGTTATTATCATCAACAGGTTTCAATGGTTCTTTGCGACGGATCTTTGTCCCTTCTGGATTCAACTCGAGCTTGCTGGAAAACATTCCGATGGCATAGGAAATCAATCTGCATGGTTGTGGATGAAATTTGGTGATGGTTTTGATCTTACGTAACGTTGCGACCCATGTCAAATTCACATAGCCTTGTTTGTTTCGGCGGATAGCTTTCACAACGAATTCATCTTTGATCAAATTCTCATCACTGAAATAATTTTCAATTTGTCGTACAATGTTTTGAAGAACATCGGTGGAAGGAATCGGCATCAAACAAAGATCAAATTCATCGCGTTCAATTTCGTCGGAAATGATAGAATCACAATCGTCGCTCTGCGAAGAAGAATCGGACGACGATGATGGTGATGATGGCGACAAAGACATTTCATGGTGAACCATGAAAGCATTAGTGTCAGCATGAGAAAAGGTCGACAAGAACATTATCGGTCGGTTGGTTTTGCGAGAGAAATGAATAAATAGATTTGTCTTTGAAACGACTTGGTCAAAATTAGTAAATTGCTTTCAGAATACAACAATTTAATTTATAGGGCTTCGGAATCGGATAATAGGTAATGATTAATGAATTACCATTCATTAATTCACATTTGAAGATTTGTCAAGAATTGACGCTAAAACCCATCATGTTTTCATCGTCCAACATAATCATCAAGCATACATGTGCTGAATCATATGAGAATCATAGAACGATATTCATCAATGATTCATTCAATTCTATGGGTATACATTCATTTTATCTCACGCAGACAGCTTATGCAGTCCGATAGCGTGGCCAAGTGATATGAACATACAAAATCGAACAAAAAAAATAGGCTATAACAGTAAATGAAATCAACAATCGATTTGATTCATGCTGAATGAAATTCCATTCATTTCCAACGAACACTTGATGATAAATTCGTTCGGAATTCGTTTAGAAAATAATGCCCAAAGCAATTTCAAATTTCCTTTTTGTTTTTAATAATAATAAAAATGAAATAAGAATAAATTTTTAGTAATTTATTATAATACAAAGATTCTTGGATCTGAAATCTGTAAAAATTGGATTTTACAAATAATCATTCAGGAGGGGGAGGGAGGGAAGAGTTCACCTTGATATCGTTCCAGGATTTGTCATGGCTGATGGGTGTGGTTTCGGGTTTTTCCAAATTTTTTTTGTTTTAAATTAATGCCAATCGTTTTTTTTCAAATAAATCAATCAATCAATTGAATCAAAAGTTGGTTTTGCGCTGATTTTTTTTTGTTTCGTTTTATAGTTTTGGTTTTGTACAAAGGGAGAGAAGAAAAACATAATAATTTCTAGAATCGAAAAATATTTTCTGTTTTTTAGAAAAAAAAACCTTTCGGGTGGGTTTTGTTGGGCGAGTGTGTATGTGTGTATCTTTGTCGGGTGTAGATAATTGGGTGGTGGTGATATTTCATCTCTCATGATCGAATAATTAATTATAATCGGATAATAATCACAGAATGTATTGATGGCGTTGTTCAAAAGAAACCAAAGAGAGAGAGAGAGAAAGAAAAATAGAATGTTCCAAAGATTAAAAAGGAGAGAGAAAGAAGAAAGGCATAAAAATGGGATCATGTTTTGTTTTCCAACGCTGTTTTTTGTGTGTTATTGTTTTTAGAGAGCTATTTGCTGAAAGATTGATGTGTTAGGATGTGACAATGTGAAAAATTCGCAAATTCTTCCAGACGTAAATTGTTTTTTTCTTCTTCTCAACTCAAGACAAAATCAAAACGTTTGTGTGAAGATTGAAAATTAAGTAAAAATTTATCATCATCATCATCATCATCATAATCATCATTATTCTGGAAATTGTAATTTGAACCGAAAATTACCAAATAACAATTTGGTGATGGATTTTGTCTAAGCATGGTTTGGGTGATGTTTGAGAGAGAAGAAACTAATGTAATTGTGTTATATAAATGATGATAAAAAAATAAAAATATTAAATTTAAACAAAACAAAATGAATTCTTCTTCGTTTTTTTCCGCCAATAGCGAACTAGAAATCAAATTTCAAATTGGAAGAGATAATGTTTCACTGTAAGTGTGGGGTGGTGTTTGTGTGTCTGTTTTTTTTACGTCTTCATTTTCGCAATGATTTGACCTTTTTCTTCTTGCAAAAACAACAACACCTGAAAGCAAAAGAATAGGAATGAAAAAAATTAGATATTTTTCGTTGGCAAATTTTTAATCATATTCCACATACTTTGTTTCCGAAACGGCATCAAGCTCAATAGGACCAGTAATGGGCGTGTTTGAATGACCAGTGACAGGATCATCATTCGTGAGATCACCGTTTGTTGAGCTAACAACCTGTACGGAACCGCCAAGTCTTTCCGTGGACGTAAGACCAGAACTGCCAAGCAATTTAACACCACCAGTATTACTACTATCCATTGGTATTGCATTACGGTCATTCGGCCGATTCGATTTGTCTGGTCTTTCAGACCAAGCATTCTTACTGTTCATTGCTCGATCTGATTTCGGCATATTCGACTGAAATCAAAAAAATGATTGACAATTAATAATCAAAATGATCAAAATATTGGACATTACCTTGATTTGTGTCTGCAGATGTCTTTCTCTATTAGAAATTCTAGGCTCCATCATCTGAATCTTTGATGGGAAAATTCATGATAAAACTCTGAATTTTTATTTTTTTATTTTTCGTAATAAATTCACCTGTTGTTGTTGTTTTTCTGTCCAATCATAGATTCCATCGTTTTTATGTCCTTCACGCTCAAACAGTTGTATGAACAAATTACGTAAATATTCATAATCCGGTGTTTCAAAGAAATCTAATCGGCGAACATATCGAAGATAGGTGGCAAATTCTTCCGGATAACCCTCACAAAGTGTATCAATCGATGTTGATTGTTTTGTTTCACCAATTTTGGCATATCTTTCTTTCAATGTATCCGCTTTGAGACCTTGCCATGGAAGTGTACCGCGTAAAAAGTACATGAACATATGGCCTATCGCTTCAAGATCGTCTCGTCTACTTTGTTCTAATTTTATTAGTTGTAAATAAAAAAAAACCAATTAATCTCAAGTGAGCTTTATTTTGAAAAATGTCAAGTTTAGAAACCTTTTCCCAGATGAGTATTGATACTCATATAACGAGCTGTACCGGTCAAGCTTTTATGCTCTCTATAAGGTATATGTTTTCCCGTTTCAGGATCGATATATTCTTTGGCTAAACCAAAATCGATTATGTGCAGAACGTTCGATCTCCTAGAAGTTGTTTTGCCCAAAAGAAAATTCTCTGGTTTGACGTCACGATAAATTAGATGCTTTGAATGAACATATTCTATCCTGTTTAACTGTATGGGAAAAAATTCGCATGTTGAGATAAGTCCAACAAAAAAAAGGATTTTAAATTATTCACATGATGAAAACACTTACGATTTGTAATGCGATTTGAATCACGGTTTTAACTGAGAATTTTCTTTCACAGAGATCAAACATATCTTCAAGGCTTGGGCCTAATAATTCCATGACCAATGCATTGTATTTACCACAAGAACCAAAGTAATATAACTTTGGTATTCCTTCTATCATACAAAAAAAACACATCAGTGATGAACCAGAAATTCGACCAAAAAATAAACAAAAACTTTTGTTTACATACCAACATTACCAAGAATTTTGTAAAATCTGAATTCCAAATGTAATTGTGGGGCTTTGGATTTCATAGGCTCCAATTTTATAGCTACATGTTCGTTGTTATAAAGATTTTTACCTAAAAATATGAAACAATAACGAAAAAAAACGAATCAGATAAAGATCAATCGAGGTCACAATCATTACACTTAAACATACCTAAACGAAGAACGCCGAAATTTCCTCTGCCAATCTCTTTACCAACTTTGAAATTTGGTCCAACCATCATAACAGCATCGCTGTTGTTGGTGCTCGTCGAACTTCTGCTCTGTGATGAATGCATTGC
Organism: Amerodectes protonotaria; assembly: GCA_025882695.1. Taxonomy (NCBI): domain Eukaryota; kingdom Metazoa; phylum Arthropoda; class Arachnida; order Sarcoptiformes; family Proctophyllodidae; genus Amerodectes; species Amerodectes protonotaria. The sequence goes on along the minus strand of JAOZJS010000264.1, from coordinate 34,570 downwards.
ACTGATTTTTGCTTTTGTCCAAAAATTCTGGTAAATTCTTGTTGTTTTTTTTCAAAAAAAAATATCCAACTTAATCCAAAAAATAACAAAGACAAAACTAGATAATTAAGAAGATTAATGATTTGATGCTTGATACTTTACCAATAACAAAAAAGGAACTAAAACATTATGGAAATGATCATTTGAATATTCTTACGAATCCAAATCACAAATCAGATGAATAAGCAATCAACAATATTTATAAAAAAAACCTGCATCAAAATGAAAAACAAAACTGTTTATTACCTTCAACATTTAGGAAATGAATCAATCAAAAAATACTCACAAATCCCACAGGTCATTGATTTGTCTGTATTTCAACTAGAATGATGAAATATCGTTACGTTATTTAGCATCAAAGTGTCTTTGGTGATCACAAACAACAACAACAATTTGGTAGATTGGATTTAATGATTTTTTTTTCAATTTTGATGTTTTCCTCCGGTTTTCGTTTTAAAAAGGCACGTTGATCAATTTTTCAATGAATTTGAACGAATCTGGATCCATATAGAATAAAAGCTTCGATGAGAAACATTCGCACTCGGTGATAAAAACAAAAAGAATTCCAAAACAAGGCGATGATGATGATGATAATATCGAAGATGATAAATTTGTCCAGATTCAAATGGAATCAAATCCATATGAAAGCAGTAGTAAAAATTGAAACAATACCCCAAAAAAACAATTGATTAAAACGGCAGTATCAACATCAGGTGTAATTAATAAAAAAAAAACTGCTCCTAAATCTTTTTGCTTCTTTTTTTTGGGGATGTATTGTATTTGTTGCCCAAAACAACAACAATAATAATTTTGATTGACAACATAGAAACCACAGAAAAATATCCACACAAACACACACACGCACGTAAAAAAAACTGTCCACCAAATTCAGCTCGATTTTTTTTTTGGTGTTTGTCGGTGTTGGTTCTTTACGGTATGATTTTCAGAAACCCGATCAAAATTAATTGTTGTTTAGAATGACGATATCAAACAAAAAAAAAACAACAACAACATTGTATTTGACGTAGATCTATCTTCTTCTTTTTCGTTGTTGTTGTTTTCTTCTTCTGCTGTTCTTCGAGGGGGTCGTTGTTGGTTTGTGTTTGGATCAATGAGAATCCAAAATGGATGGAATTATTCCGGATCATAAATGACACAAAAAAATGGAGAGAGAGAAAAGAGACAACAAGAAACAAAAATAAGGGCAACATTCACCACCACCATCACCATCAACAACAACATACACACAATACATATGCGGCCTCGCCAAAAAACCGTACACACACACAAACACACTGAAAAACAGCGTAACAGACAGACAGAACCACCAGATATATACCAGCAGCAAGCAGTGAGCACCACCTCACTCACTCACTTACTCGCTCGCACACTTACTTACATTGGGAAAAAGAGTGGTGCTTCCAAAATAATAAAAAAAATAAAAAAAATTTTCCTACCGAAAATGAGCAGAATGACGATGGTGATGTTGTTGATGATGATGATGATCAGAAGAAGAAGAAGAAGAAGGAGGATCGACAGGAAAAATATTGTTCACCAAACGCACATAGCACACATGCCAACAACACCATCACCGCCGCAGCCGCCGACACCGACAACAACAACAACCAAAACAGCAGCAACCACCATAGCTCTGGCTCGACAAGCCAAAACAGCCAAAATCATTATTAAAATTATTATATTTTTTCTTTGAGAAATATAAAAAAAAAACTAGAAGAACGATACCGAAAAAAAAAATACAAATAAAAATAAAAGACAAGCCAGCCAACTACTGGCTAGGCTAGGCTAGGAGGTTGGCTGGTTTGTTCGGTCGTCGTCGTTGTTGTTGTTGTTTTGTGAGCGTGAGTATCGTGTTTTTATAATAATTTTTTTTTCTTTCTTGCTAGGTTTAGACTAGCTTGCGGCAGACAAGTCGATCAACAACAACAACAACAACAACGACAACAAGACAGATTGGATTTGAGAGCTCATCATCATCATTTTTTTGTTGTTGTTGTTGTTGTATTGTAGGCTACACAGTATACCCACTGAAAAAAAGGTGAAACTCGTTACCACCACTGAAATTCCATTCATAGACAATGTTTGAAAATTTTTTGCGAAAAAATAAAAAATTCAAATTCAAATTTGACTAAGGGTCATTTTTGTCATCGAGAAAATAATAGTAGAAAAAAATTTATTTCAATAATGATCATTTGACCAGAAGAGACCTGGTCGGATGGTTGATGGTTGGTTGGGTGTGAAGAAAGATCTTCACACATCACAAATTTTTCATTTGTTTTATCAATTCTTCCAGTGGTACATCAACTGAAATAGTTGGTTTGGAATCATCATCATCAGGTTTCGTTTGTGGTGGTTGGTCATGATCGTACAAATATCTAACGCCTTTAGATATTTCAACATTGGTTTCCAATTTATTATCCACAACTATTGATTCATCGACAACCGATATGTTCCATTCATTGTCCTGGTGAGTGATCAATGTCTCTTCGATAGGCTTTTCTTCAACTTCTTTTCTTGCATTTAATGCTGCTGCTGCTTCCGATTTTGCGTAATCTTTTTGCTGTTTTATGCAATACGTATCATCACAAAAGGGATTAGGTTTCATATTCATTTTTGGGAAAAAATCATTCAATGCATTGTATCCTAGATAGTGTGAAACTTCCCCGAATTTAAGCAAATATTTTAAGGCATTTTGAACCAATAATCCGGCTACAATTCCCATCGTTGTTGGCAGACTTGCCGCACAAACACCTTCTTTTTTCAAAGTTCTTTCATCGATATTCGAGGCTACAACCAGAGGAGGTGCGCACTGAATTTTTTTGAAAGTTGAATTAAAGACTTAAATTAGTTATCGAACTTTTTTGGAAAACAACTTACCCCAAAACAAGCCGTGAATCCTGGTTGAATGTATTGGATATGTCCGGAAACGGCATTCTCTGATACACCCGACTCGAACCAGGTTTGTCCCAATTCATTGCAGGCAGCGTTGATGGCCATTCTGGCTTCAAAATTATCAACACAGCTAAGAACCAGGTCAACAGGTCCGTTTTTAAGGCTTCCGGTTTTTAGGGTGTTCATAAAATGATCAAAATTTGTCACATGAGTTACATTATAATTGAATGCTTTAATTTCAACATCCGGATTGATAAATATTAGCGTTTCTAGTGCAGCATCCACTTTACTCTTTCCTGATTGATTTGGCTGGAAAAACAAACGATTCATGTTGGCCAATTCTACTTTATCATAATCGAACAGAATCAATTTTCCTATCCCGCAACGAGTTAACATCTCGGCAGTGACGCTTCCAACTCCACCCACTCCAACAATGGCGACGGTGAAATTTCGTATTTGCTAAAATAATATTTTGGATCAATTTTTGATGGACACAAACAACACAAACCTCATAATTCTTGACGATTCCCATTCGTTTCAATGCCATCAAACGACTGTAAGGGTTGGAATCCACAACAACATCGCTAATTTGTTCAATTTTGGAACGCGATGATTTGGAATTTTTCAGATTTTCTATGGTACATTCAAGTTTTTTGATTTTTTCTTGCAAACTTTTATCGGTAGCCATAATGTTTAAATTTAAATTTTCGAAAACGTTTGCAACGGAATGATGATGATGGATTGTCGATGTGGCCAGTGAGAAATGGCCTTCGAAAGTTGATATAGTCCGATTTAGGTTGCTGGAGGGCTGTCGCAGGTGAACATTGAGAACGAACGAAGGAACGAAAATTGGACACAAACAAAAAAAAAAGAAAGAGCAGGTGTGATTTGGACAAAAATAAATATCTTGAAGTAATTTATTTGGTTTGCAGCAAAATTCAATTTGTAAACGTCAACACTCGAGGATGCATCGAAGCCCATTGCGACACGTATTCTTTGTATGGTTTTGATGCGAAAAGAAAAATTCTACAATTCTTTAAATGTAAACATTATTTTATTTGAATTTTTCCAAGAATATGAACAATTGTGAAATATTGATTAGTATAAGTTTAGGCGATAATTTCCCATTGAAAGATGAATTCCTATCGAAAGATTGCAAAACTCATGCAATTTTGGAGGCAAAATTCAACGATGAATTGCTTCAAAGTGATCCGATTGAGATCGACTCAAAGAATCCAGAATTAGCCACCGAGCTTGGTTTTCGTGTCAACAAGAAAGATTTCCATCAATTCCGTACGGAACGAAAATCCATTAAATTGCAATGTTTTGTGGAATATTCTACTCTGCCCGAACGCCATTTCATCGGGTATATTGTGTTGCATTTGAGAGATGCTCAAGATTATGCCATACATCCCAAATATAAATGGGAGGTTCTTTTGAATCTCAAATATAAAGGCTCTTCGAATAAAAGACCTCAATTGTATCTGGCATTGATGGTGAACAAATTGAACGAAAACAATGTTGGTATCGGTTCCAGCGAATGCTCCGACAGTTTGGAAACCTCGAATTCTTTTTCGGAAAATCAATTCACCAGATCCATCAAAAAGGAAAGTGGCAAACATCTTTTCACCGATTCTATGATAGGATCCGGATTGGATTTCTGCTCAAACCTGATGGTGGAAATTACCGACAATTTTGTCTATATTTGGAACAAATACGTATGTGATAAAGACGATTGCAATCAAGTGTTCACCGTCCATATTCATTTGAATCGACCGAAAAATTTAATCAATCTCTTCAATGAACCACTGGATTCGGCGAAACAAAAGTATTTTTTTCGTTATGTTCTTTTCGGAAAACAAATTAAAACGGAAACGTTTTCCGATTTGGTCGAATGCAATGATTTCGAAATTCACAAGTATTCAGTCAATTGGAAAACATTCAACAAAGATATGCTACAAGAATATTTTGAATCCTATCCGACCATTGAAATTCAATTTTGTTCGGCCGACAATGAATTGATTGGATTTGTGACCATCAATCTATTGAAACTGTTCCAACAAAACAATGCATTTATCGACGGAAATTTCGTGATTGTACCCGAAGAGGAATCGGTTTATGTAAAAGATCCATTTCCTGTTATCAATTTACGATTGTTTTTGCTGAACAAAAGCAAGAATGAAAATTCGATTGAAAGGCCAATCGATTTAATCAATCATTATTATATTGCCGTGGATTTGAGAACCATCAAACTTTGCCAGAACGATGGTGAAAATTGTCAAATTTTATTCCAGCCATTTTATCTGCAATTTTCCTATGCATTTTTCGGTGCCACCGAACCAATCAAGACTTATCCATCGATTAGTTTTTCGGCGGAGAATCCTGATCAAGAAATAACCATACCTCATGGATTTTGTGGCTTCAATTTGGCCACAACCTATGAAAAATTGTGCTATACTTTCGAACATTTACCGCTGATTATCCAGTTGGTGCTTGAACAAGATAATACTTTGCTTGGAACCAGCGAAATCAATCTTAAATGTTTGCTCAAGCAATCTGCGGACAACGTTAATGAAGATTTGTATGATAACTTTGTTAATAATTCCACTTTTGTGTATGATGAATTGAACGATCAGATTTGTGAGTTGCATGTCATAATGTTCATACAAGAATTGCTGGATAATATCGATGATGATAATGATCAGTATGGTCTTTCACTTCCAACAAAACGAATACCGATCAAGGAGACGAATCAAAAACCAAAGAATCGTTCAACAATGTCCAAGCAACCATCAAAAGTTCCTGATTCTTCCAAGATGACTAAACCAGTAAATGGCGAGATAGAAGCCGAACCAGTTTTGAAAAACCCACTCCTCGGCATGGATCTTTCGGATATAAGTGCAGAGAATCTGATGAAAAAAGAGAAGCAACTTGAAATAATATGCAAAAAATTAGATGAACGTGAGAAAATTCTGTACGAACAGGAAAAAATTCTTGCTCGAAAGCAAAAAACGATTGATGATAAATTGCTCAACGCAGAACCGGATTTAGAAACGGCAATTCAAGAGGTTAAAATAGATTATGAAGATCAAATCAATCAGCTCAAAAACAAAATCCATTGCTTGGAGCAGGAAAAATTCAAATATCAAGAAAAGTACTATCAATTGGAACGGAGAATGAAAGAAAAAAATACCAAACTCAGGGAGATGGAAGCGAAAGTGTTTGAATTGACCCAGATCAACAAGCGGAAACAAATGACGGAATCTACATCCGGCACTATTCCGGGCAACAATCCCAGAAAAATAATCATTACCAGAGATTTCCAAGAGTATGTTTTAAATAAAGGCATATTATCAATTGATTAATTATAACAAATATTTATTCGAAATTTGCAGAAATGTAATGGATCAAAGTTTGTCGAAAATTAACACCAATAATAAATCATCACAATTGCCCATCAGATCCAAATCAATCACCAGACCTAATCAGGCTTCACAAAGATAATAATGCGGAAATTCTTCCACTATTCGTCCATTCCATATAAGTTGTAGATCATATAAAAATATAGCTATCGAAAAAAAACTAGTCATTTTTTTAGAAACTTCCGTTGATGACCCCCTCATTTTCGAAAAAATCATGATTTCTACGAGACAATATTTGTCGAACTCTGCTAGCTATGAATAAAATTATTGATAAGCCCAAAACGACTCCTAGGCAGACCAAAATTATGGTCATAGGTTGTGAGAATGTGTTCTCTTGCAAGCTATTATCCAGGCTACAAGAAAATTTAAATTCTATGGCGGTAGAATTGCTGAATTCAAAATCAACATCATCTTTCGAACCAAAACGGAAATTGACCAATCGATTAGCATAATACGTTTTTCCATCATAATAACTCTTCAACACAGACGCATTGGTTAAATTGATATTTTCGATTTGTGGATCAATGACATCCAATGATTTGGATAGTTCTTTCGAATGATTGTAATAAGCGATCGGTTTCCATCCAATGAACGATGATGATGGCAATGAATATGTTCCATTGACTTTTAGTTTAGATTCGATTTCATAGATATTTCGCTGTTGGAAAAGAATCAAATTGTAATTAAAAAGTAATGACAATCTGGAAAGAATGAAACATACACGGAATACTCCTGGACTATATTCATCATCGATCGTGTGATAGTTATCGATCAAACTATTTACTGCTTGACCTTGTGTGACCACCGTAAAATTGGCACTTAATTGTAACTTATCCTTTTCGTCGAGATAATGAGGCAACACGATATTTTCAGCGGTGAATTTAAACAGATTTCCCGATTCGGTAAAAACCAATTGCGGTAGCTCTTCATCTCTACCACGATGGCTTGAAGCGGATAATTTGAAATTAAATTTTCCGATATCCGGATTGTCGTTTGAGAATTGAATCGTAATCGAACAATTATTGTCACTTGTTGATACGGCAGATTTCCAACTTAAATAATTCAATGGAATATCATAGACCGTATGTTTGTCAGTCATATTGACCAAAAATAATTCAGACATTTCAATGGCGAAACTTTCCTGAATGGAGCCATTGAAATTGATGAAATTTTTCCCATCAAAGAATTTCGGCCAATCTATCGATAATTTTGTTTTCGGATCGGTTTTGAATAGAAAAATTGTTGGTTTATAGCCGGGCGAAAAGATCCAAACGTAATTATAAATGATCGGGTTGTTCGGATCGATCGATACGATGTGAGCAACTGAAGTATTTGTGCAAGGATTGGGGCAACCAGGATTGATCTCGAAACGCAAACATCGTTGAGCATTCAAAAAATTCAGGCAGACAGAAAACCACATTGAAACCAAAAGAATCATCATTCTGAAACTGGAATGAGCGAGAGCCATTTTAGGCGGAAAAAATTGGCACCAATCCAACAACTTAAGCACTCTTCAATGGAAAAATCTATCGTCGCATATTGTTTGAAAATGAAGATCGGTGGGCGTTACTTTTCTCTGCTGCTTTATATCATCAAAAAATATTTTTTTTAAAATCAAAAAAATACGAATTAGGTATATTTTGGACGTAATGCTACAGAGCAAAATCCACCGCATGAAGATATGGGATCCTGGATTGTGGAAATAGCGATTTTTGAGGTAAACTAAATTCAAAATTTTGGAACAGACCACGATTCTCCAAAAGAATTCTAAGTGTATAGATACAAAAATTGTTTGTAAATCATCAAAATGTTGGGATCCAAATCATTGGTGAATAGCAATGATTCATAAGTATCGTTGTACTTGTAGATCAAGCGATTGTACTGTCGGGAGAAAAATTATCAAAAAAAATTATGTCAAGTACACTCTAAGATTAAAATTAGGTGAGAAAAAAATTACCAAAAAGAAAACCTCTTGTAAACGACTTATGGTCCAGAAGAACCAATAATTTTTAAAGCTTTCACCTTGAGCTTCACAGCTTTGAATATGCTCGGTTAGGATCATGATGAAACGCTGAAAAATGACCAAGAACAAATTTTTCTGCTCAGTTTGTGCCGATTCTAGTTTCTCTTCCAATTTTTCCACAGTTTCAGCCAGAGAATTTGCGGTGGAGTTACCATCTTCGGTTTTTTCCGTATCCATTGCATCATCGCCACTCGACTGGAGGATCGAACAAAATATGACATTTAGGAATCATGATCGAAAATTATGCAAAATATTACATTGGTTAATTTTTCTTTTGCTTCTTCCAATTCTTTGTTGCATCGCTTCATGTTTCTAATGGTTCTTTTGATGGTGGTGTGCAACATTTTCCACATGTAGAACCTGGTTGAGAGATAATTTTGCAATAAGATTATACCGGATAAACAATCGAACATTCTTACTTCATGAATTCAGCGGAATTGGCTTTGGAAAACACCCAAATGGCTACGGTTTGACAGGGTAGTACCTCTGATTTCATCAGTTTATCAACCAAAATGACCAAAAGCTATAAGGAAATTCAAAAAATTAGAATTGTAAAAATATTTCAAAAACAAAATTTACCTGTTGATGAGAGCTCCACACTTCAAAAATTGTATCCAGAATACAAAGTTGAGCTTCTTCGGTCGAATTCAACTTTTTAAGCACATCTCTATACTTGGCGATAAAAGCAAATGTGTGTGTCATCGATTTGGACGATACATTCAGCAGACAGGTGACGAAAATTTCAATTTTCAATTTGTTCAAATCTCCATCATAGGATACACTGGATATTTCGCCTAAAACATCAAGAGCTTCTTCGACCGTGCATTTTTGCTGGAGCGCCGTTGTCAAAGCGTTGGCATGATCTTTAGCCGTTTTATCTTCATCATCATCATCATCTTTGGTCATTGGATCATCATCTGTTTCGCTTTCTTTGTTGGAAGCATACTTGTTTTTAGGTTTCGGTGCCTCTGGGGCCAATTTATGGAATGTTTGCGGAACACTTTCCAATACTTTAGCATGATAACTTAATCTCAAACAATAATGTAATGTTTCAGAAATGAATTTGGTTTTTGAATGCAATGGTTCATGTTTGAGCGCAACGCTCCAATCATCCCAGCTCCAACGGAATTGAAAATTGCTAAGATGATAGGCAAACCAAGAAGCGAATCTGTTCACACAAGCTCCATTCATTGTATCAAGACGGTCAAACAATAATTCTACTGCTTGGGCCAACTAAAATTTCAAACATTAATAATCGTAAACAATCGTCAAACAAATGCGAGACTTACAACTTGGGGGAAAGTAGTTGGCTGCAATTTGCAAAGATCAAGCAAAATTGAACCGTAGCAAATTTCTGGATATCTACTTTTGGGCAATGCGAACAATTCACCAAAGATCACTTCAACAATTATGTATTCCAATGGTATTTTAGAAGCAACCGAAAGATTCGTATAATTCAAAAGAGCGACAGCACTGAAGCAAGAATAAAAAACGACAATCTCAATTTCTAAAATCATTTGTTCGTGTTTACTTACCAATCTTTTCGGTCGAAACAATTTTGATTGAGAATCCAACGTAGAATGTCTTCGATGAGAAAACGTTCAATAGTATTGGAGCCAGGCAAAACGCTTCGTTCGGGACAATCAGTGTAATCAAACAAACGAAACACAACTTGAGGATACGGATATACATTCGTAGGTTCATGTGATGGTGGACTGATCGTTGCAAGATTATGCTGAAGTCCTTCGCACAAAACATTATCAAAATGAATATAAGGTCGATAAATGTGATTCTCAACCCATTTATCTGATTTTAATTTCAATAATTGGTTGTACAACGACGTAAGATATTCTTCTTGTGGATGAGGATTGTCGGAATGCCATACTTTCAGAGCAGAATGATATTTCACTTGAGTTCTCTGGAAACAAAAACATTGGCTTGAAACAAAGTATTTTTTTCAGAAGATAAGAAGCTTACTTTTTTCATATAATTATCAACGGTACTCAGAATTTGATTCAATTCTTGTTCTCTTTTTTCTGATAACTCTTTACCGACCCATGGTAAAGCAGATAGCACCATGTAAATATAATAATCGGCTCTTACTTGAGGTATTTTGTCTTCAATGCTAACATCGACCAAATTTTCAAATAAATTTATGAGCCAAGCATGAGAAATCACTCTGGTGTTTACCAGATCGCTCAAAAATCTAACAATAATTCTTGCATGCTCAAAGTTGTTGGTTTTGAGAAAATTTTTCAATGTCAAAACAAGCTTTTCCACCACGTTACCACCGAAATTGTAATTTTTGGCATTCAACAAGCCAATAAGAGTCGAGTAGATGCAAATCTTTTGCGGATATTCAACAATGCACTCACAAAACACATCCAATATTCGATTATTTTCGGGTAGAATATCAATGTTGAAAATTTCGGCCAAATCTTCAATGTTCTTCTCGATTGAAGAGGTGCTCTTTTCTCCGATTTTCACAATCAATTCATCCAATTTGTCTTCGATTGATTCTTCCGAAACATTGAATCTAGTTTTTTTGTTGAAGCGATCATCATAATCAACTTCTGTATATTTTCGTTTAAACATTTTGTCGATTGATGGTCAATTTGGCGGCAGTTGATAAAGAAGCACACACGATCAACAACAATGACTTAAGTGCAAAAGAAAAAATGCCGCATTTTCTCACTATTGTAACTCTATTGGGATAAAATTGCAACGGCATCAAAATAGCTATCATTGTAAAACGTGGTTTTACCATTTTTTCGTCATATGTTGTGTTTGCTTGAATTCATCGCAATTTTTTATGACCGAATCAAAAGAAAAACCATCATTTTCGACCATCATCCGGATACCGTTCGAAAGTGATCGAGAAGCAACAATAATATGCAAAAGTTTAAGTGTTGATCTTAAATATGAACCATCTCGTATGTCTTCATTGGTCAGCAAACAGATCACAACAGTCGATAATGAACTAGTCATCGAAATCATCACCAACACACTCAAATCTCTTCGAGTCAATGTTAATTCAATTCTTGATTCTGTCATTTTGTTGATCGACACCGTCGATAGATTCGACCTGAAATAATGGATGATCGTCCCGAAATTGTTGGATCATTTCCAGCGCCCAGCATTGGCCGTTGTATTTATGGTTTCGTATTATTCATTGTATCTTTGATATCTTTGACCTTTTACTTTCTTTGGGCATTCATTCCCACATCGTTAATCGAGAAGACAGGAATAACATATTTCCCATCGAAATATTGGTCCATATCCATACCAATATTTTCATTTTTTTTTATAATCATCTTCGCCTTGTTCTTATATCCTGCTATAACATTATTGTTGACACCATCTTTGGATCATGTTTCCACCGTGTTTGATAGTTATCACATCAAATTTGATTCCCGTAAGCTCTCATTCAAAGGTATCCCTCCTCTGTATGATTTACCATTGGATTATGTATGCGACCAACTTTATCTAAAGTCACCACAACAACAACAATGATGCTACAATATAAATAAAACCATTTAATTTTCATAATAAATTCATATAAAAAAAATATTAAATTGAAAAAAAGTGTATAGAAAAAACCGAAAAATTTGAAGGAAAAAAATCTTTACAAAAGATTATGCTCAAATCAATCTGGTGTTTGCAAGATACTGTGAGAGCACCTGGCATACGAATCTAAATTGTTCACAATGTTGTACACTGATCATTCTTTGATATCGTAATTGAATCAGAGCCTTTGGTATATCGATCGGTTCAAAATTATGATCCAAACATTTGAGCAGTGCATCGCATAGAATCACCACACCACTACGACCAGCACCAGCGCTACAATGCACCAAAATCGGTGGCAATACTTTTGATGAACGTTTGCGGCCAAATCCACTACCATCACCACGATTATTCTGACGATAGATAGTATCCAAATCGGACAAGAATGTTAGAAAACTTTGCATATCGCCCGGAATCGAATGATCATTCCAATCCGTATATCGAAGATGTGTAATAGTTCTTTTTTGTCCATTATGCACCAACGTGAGATGGCTTGAAATATAGGTCAATGTAGCTGTGGTATAATTACAGATGATCTAAATGATTATAATTAATGAGATTAATGATTATTTGCAAACTAATGATACCACTTACTTCATAACCACCGAACCGTAAAACATTTTTGCCCGGTTCACTTGACAATGGTAGATAGACGAAACATTTATGTGAACCAGCCTCACTAAAATTGGTAACCATCACAATCAAATTGATATTATGCTCGAATACCATTTGCCAAAAATCCATGGCAGTATTCGGTAGAGGGCCTTGTGCAGCAATATAATGCTGTTTCATGGTGCCAAATTGCATTACAACATGCGATGCATTTATATAACCATGTTTGTTCTCTTTGGTTGGAGTTAATTTTACCCTGACAAAGATAAAATTTAAAAAAAAATAACAATTAGATTTCAAATGACCTCAATGGCAAATCACTCACCTATTCACTTCATATGGTAATATATCTCTGAATCTGTTCTTCAAAATGTTCTCCGGCAGTGATGCAGTGGTGAATTTAGCAGTAGGATTCATTCTGGGCAACAATTCAAATTCTTTGGTAAAATCTTGATCATCAAAACTTTTGTCGAACACGATGATTCTGGAATTTTTCACCACTTTCGTGTTGGGTGGATCAATATTGGCTATCAAATCTAGTTGATCGATTTTGTTGATAGTCGAAGTGGTCGTTGATTCTACATTCAAATTTGTCACATCATTAGCTTTCATCTGATCGGTACTTATCGCTGATTCTGCTTTGGTGTTCAGATTAATATAGATCACTTGGGATGATTTCGGTCTTTGTATCTTTGTGCTATTTTCATCAGGAATCGGAACAGCTGTTTCGATGACATTCACACTTTCACTTTTGTTTGTATGATGTTCCATAGGGGTTTCCGGTAATTCATCAATTTTATAGCTGATCGATGGTCGATTTTTGATGTCAGTATTGTAGTTATTCGTTCGCATTGGATGAAAATCAAGTCGTTCGGCTGAAAATTTTGAAAATCTCTTCAAATTATAACAGTTCGGACTGTAGGAAAAATTATTGAATAGATTCGGTTCGGAGCCGGTTTTGTTTTGTTGCCAAAAAAATCTTAGATTTTTACCACCAAACGGAAAGAAATTTTTGGTTTTAGTTTTTTTGTTACCAAACAAATCTTGATTGGAATGAGGATTTTTGTTTGATAAATCCGGAACACTAGTGAAATAATGCGGTTTCTTCATCTGATTGGATTTATTAATCAAATTCATTCCATTCGTTTCGGGCACTTTTGATACACCATTGGTTTTCAAGTGTTGCATGTTTCTTTTATACACCAAATTCAATGAATTCAAATCCGGTGAACTTGTGGTGATCATACCGGATTTTTGTAGTCGTTGATGTTGCATGATCAACTGATTTAATGGCTGCTGCAGAGATTCAAATGGATGCATCATTAAAGGATCGGTCGATTGATCGTTTGGCGGTAATGAACAACGATGTGGCATTTTCGTTGCTGTTGTTGTCATGTTGTTATTAGACATTTTTGTATCGACAGTCATTGTTTTTTCCGCAATTAAATTGGAAAGATCCATATAATTTTTGTAAACATTAGCTGCGAACGGTGTGGATTGTTTTTGTTGTTGTTGCAATAATTGAGGAACCGACATGGTTGAAGATGATACAATATTCGAAATGTTTGTCGGATGAATTAATGATGATGATGAATTCATGATCTGATTATTATGACTAGCAAGACGTGAAGGAATGCTGCTTAAACTTTGACTCATGGTATTGACCAAATATTTTTGTTTCAAAAATGTTTCATAATCTGGCGGATTCTTGTATGGTGGCAATAATTTTTTCTTTTGTTCATAGGTGAGATCGGTCAGATTTGTTTGATTCTCATAAATTGGAATGTTGGTCGTTGAACTATTATTAGAAGTTATATCTGAATTTAATAAATTAGTTTCATTACTTAATTCACCAGATTTTAGATTATAATTGTTTGCACAATTTATGGTGATTTGATGTAAATCCACCGGTTCGGTTGAAGAACGTTGCCTCAAACCGAATCGATTGTTCGGATCTTGTAGCGTGGAAGAAGCAACCAATAGCTCAGTATTGATCGGCGGTTGTTGTTGTTGCTGTTGTTGTTGATCAGTAGCTTGAAGCAAATCATTTGATAAATTTTTATCCGACTGACCAACATGTTCATACACTGATTGAATTCGATTGAAATCGATAGTATCTGTTGTGGGGCCGGTTAATTGATTAGCATCATTATTATTGTTGTTGATTTTATGCACAGAAATATCTTTGTTGGCAGTGGTGAATAGATGATCAACACCATGCATGAATGGTAGATTGGTCAATTCATGAAACGATTGTTGTTGATTGTTGACCGCCGCCGCCGACAATAATTGTTGATTGATTGATTCAACATTAGCGATGGATTCATTTTCGGTTACATTTTGGATTCCTTTCATGAAATATTGATGCTGTTCAACGCATGTTTGCCATATGCAGCTTGCATAATCACTATCGAATGTGGAATAATTTTTCGGATATTTATCCGAATATCTTTCAATTGTGAACACTTTTTTGTTATGCATCAGATTGGCTATATCCATCCATTTGAATAGCTCTAATGTATTATTATCGGCGTTGACCACAAATATGCCACGGATACAAACACCAAGACAAACATCTTGACCATTGCTCAGATCTCTGGCCGGGAATCCATCTTGGCCATAACCTTCACGTCGTTGTGCTTCACTGATGTAATAAATTTCGGCAACACTTGGCGGTACTCCTTGTAAATTTCTATAAGCATTGATTGCACATTCAACCAGCACATCTCTGGCTATCTTGCTGGTGACAATGGATTTGGGAAACAATGAAAAATTATTCAAGTACTCGACCGTATGACGTTCAGGTGAATAATCACCAAATTCTGCTTGCAAACTAAAACTGGCCAATAGTATGGAATCATCGCGGCTGCATGCGATTCGGCCATCGATGACCAAATTTTTCATCGCACAAAAATAATGATATCTTGATAGTTCATCGGAAAGAAAATGAAAATTCGGTACAAAATATTGCAAACGAAAATATAGCCGTGTTTCGATGGCATATTTGCTCAATTGTTTTTTCAACGGTTTGTTCAAATTGACCCATTGATCGATGTTCTTTTTCGAGCGAAATAACAGGCTAAAATACTGTGGTTGTTGGATGCCGATTTTTTGACAAACATTGTTCAAACATTCTTGGCCGGTACTGGTGGATAACAATGTACATTCAATGCATTCATTGGTTAACAATTCGACCGGCAATACGAACAAATCTTTAGAATGAAGATTGTATTGTTGGCTTCTTTTCCCAAGGCGAAAATTGAATGGCATTTTTGATAATTTTCAAATTGATCTCCCATCACCAATTCACACAGGACAAGTTTGAACGTTTCGGAAAAACCTATCACAATCACAAACAGAGAGTACAGCTTATTTGAATTCAAAATTCAAAAGAAACAAAAAATTGCTCGTCATTTACACTTACATGTTTTTTTTAAGGTGAAAGATGATAATGAAGATATTTGAATTGAATTCGCTTTATAAACAAAAATTAAATCTTTTGCAAAAAATTCTCGGATGATGATGATGATACGATCACAATTTTTCATAAATTCACATCGTTGCTCGGATGGAAATGAGTTATGAAACAAACATAAATATTAATCAAAACAATGAGAAAAAAAACTTGTTGCTGCCATCGGATGTTGTCAACATTCAAGTTGTTCAACAACGAACAGATGCTGATGGTGAAGATGGCTATAATGATGATGATGATGGTGATGATGATTCACAACGATATTCCAAGAACATTGTTCAAGTCTAAAATGAATGAATGTCAGCAATGGTAACCACAAATAATAATAATGAAATTGAGAAGATCCACACAAACACATGACGCGTAAACACGGTTTTTTCGAATGGAAATCACCAGATGGAGGTAGAAGATGCGCGCGCGCGTCCAAAGCCTGTTGACTCTGACTGTTCGAAAAAAGAGGGAGAGGCTAAAGCAGATGTTTTATTATTTTCGTGTGTATCAAACATCATTTGGTGATGTTCATCCCCAGCGAACAGTTTGAATGCTCGTGCTGTGGCTTCAACATCCAACAACATAGTCGTCGTTCGCCATGGTAATTTGAATATTGTTATATTTTTTTTTGTGCTTGTGCTTCGATGTTTTTTTTTTCGGTGGACACAGAGAACAACAACCGTTGCCAACTTTGTGAGAGAGAGAAAAGGATAATCCTCAGTGCATTTTTTCATTGTGATTCCATTTCAAAGTTAAGCTTCAGTATTATCGAACGAAAATTTTGAATGTGTTCGGACGACGACGATTTTCTGAAAACAGAAAAAAAAGAATGTTCAACATAATGGTTCATTCACCTGAATTCGGGTCCCATTCGAATTGTTGATAATTTTCGGTGCCAACCAGATTGTGCCAAATTATTATTTTGCACTGCCATTTAATTTGTGTTTGTTTTCTAATTTGTGATCATCGATTTAATGCAATTTTTAATTGAATCCGCGCCATCCGCAATTCAATTTTAATTCATCTAATTAATTCAACAAAATCAACAACATCGACATGTTATCATCATTATCGACCAGTGACATTCAAAGGCATTCAAACGTCTTTAGAATAAGTTTATTATTGATATTTTTGATCATCTCATTAATATTTGAAAAAACCAACGGATTTAATCTGGACACGGCCATACCAGTCTACAAATTCGGTGATGAAAATTCATATTTTGGCTATTCAGTGGCTGAGCATATTTCAAAATATTCTAGTCATTCGGTACCATTGTAAGTTCACATTCACATCTGATTTTGTTTTGAATAATTTCCACCAATTCTTTGTAGAATTTGACATTTTAAAATTTATCCACGATTAATTTCCTTGTCAAATCTTAAAAATCTTCTTCGGAAAATTCGAACAAAAAGAATCTTCTTTTTCGAATTATAGAACGAACCTCCATGTTTTTCTTCCGATTCGAATTTCCTTTAAAAGTCAGTCTTCAAGGTGCGGTGGTCTTACCTGTTCGCCGCCTCTGATTCTCTTTCTCTCCTCTTGCCATCAGTGGCGGATATAATCCATAGATGGTCAATAGGTGTCGACCTTCATAATCATCCTTTCAGACACTTTCATTAAGATAATTTTGATATTATACTAAAATGTACAACTATCATAATAACACAGGTAGACACAGCACATCCAACATGCTTACCGGAAACATTGTCCAAATATGGCCATGTTGTTTTCGGCTCGTACGCTTACGCACACGCATTTATGCTCTCATACACAAGATCCCCCTTTTTTCGACATTTCCAATTAAAGACATACCTGTTTTGATATTGCAAAATGATAATCATTTTAAGTAGGTCTTATACCACTAGTTTTATTATTATCATCATCATCCTCACCCCGAATCCAGTGCAAATAAAGCTCGCCAACATGTAGGCTTAGGTTCATGGGGCCATATGTGTGTGTATGTGTGTGTGGCGCGAGGTTCAAAGTTAAAGCCCTCTAATATCTGGAGAGTATTTCAAGATTTTTTTTTTGGTTGCGATGGTTATGCTATGTTTTTGTTTGATCAAGGATTTTTTTCTGTGTATTTATATTGACTTTAGGTTTTGATGGTTCGGTCTTATAGGAATTGAATATTATTGCAGGCTTATCGTAGAGTTTATCGCAGGTTTTCAAAACGTCTTCAAGTGTTAATGCAATGGCATTAGGAACAATACAAATAAAATCAACACTCCAAACAAAAAAATAAGAATTTGGTTCCTTATTTTAGCAAACAAAAACACTAATGATAACAGCAACAAGTAGCCTGAAATTCGTATCTTGCGATGTTGACTTTTTTTTTGGTTTCGTTTTCGCTTGGCTCTTTCAGGGACATCGAACTTGTCCCGCAAGAAGGATAATCAAAAAAATCAATCGCAAATGCATCGAAAAAAATGAATCATTGGCATCTTGCCAATCAGCCGCGCTAGAAATGAAACTAAAAATCAAACCCGATTCTTAGAAATCGAAATTGTTGTTGAAACATTGGTGGTTCGCTTGAATAAATGTTTTAACAATGATAATGATCGAAAATGAAATGCAATATGTTTCCATGGACGGGTGTGTAGTATCAATAAAACACATCAACATTCCATGTTTTGGCTTCAGGTTCTTTTTTTGTAAACAAAGTTATTTTGGTTCGGTTGGTTGGTTGATTAGTATCATTATCATTAGAAGGAGAAGACAAATCGAATTCGATTGATACCAAGATGTTTGATAATCGTGTTGTTTTCGGAAGGAAATGTAACAGAAGAGAAAACATAACAAACATAATGTTTAGATTACCATAAAAATCAAGGCCAACAGAAGAATCAGAAGAATTTCGAATTCCGAATATGTGCTCTAAATAACTAGATTAACAAGATTCTTTTTATGTTTTTTTATAATCCTGTCTATTACCCTGGTAACCCCGAATTCTTGAATTTTTTCTAGTCTTCTAGTTGGTGCTCCAAGAGCAACATCCAATTATCGTATTAGAACTGGTGCTTTATTCAAATGTGAACTCAACACATGGTCTCGAGATTGTGTACAATTGAATGTTGATCCAGACAACAATACCCGTTAGTTTTGACCACTTTCGTTGATTTCGAATAAACACAATCAATTTAAATCAATTTCTAATTGTATTTCAGTGTCAGACACAGTTGACAAAGAAGACCAATGGCTTGGAGTCACCGTAAAAAGTCAAGGAGAAGGTGGTGAGTGTTCCGATTCTTTACGATGAATTTAAGAAAAAAAAATGAATTATTCATTCGGTTTTTTGTGGTTATTGAAATCATCATTTTCTAGGTTTTGCAATGGTATGTTGGACAGAAAAAAACAGTAGCAAGCGATTAGATTTTAGATGATAAAATAATTACAAATTCGTGTTGTAATAATTATGGTTATTTGCCAAACAAACAAACAACTAATAGGTTTGTGCACATCGTTATGTGCACAAAGGTGCAGATTTTCGTTGGGGAAATGGTGTCTGTTATTCATTAACGCAACAACTTGAATATAGCCGAACATATGAACCATGCCGCGGCCGATCGGTTAATTTGGCTCACGAACAATTCGGTAATTATCCTCCTCCTTATCCATATCTATTATCCAGTAATAAGGATGTTTAATGATTTTTCTTCGTTGTCCATCATGTGTAGGCTTTTGCCAAGCCGGTACCAGCGGAGAAGTTTCCAAAGATTATGAGATTCTGATTGGATCTCCAGGACCATACACTTGGAGAGGAACGGTCTTCTCCAACAACATTCGGTAATGATGAATAGAAAAGAAAGATGAACAATTTTGATCATTGATCGTAGATTTTAGCCGGTGTGTGTGTGTGTGTGGTCGGTTGCCAAGATTTGATAATTTAAATATTTTTAATGTTTTTATGAAAATTTGTTCCTTGTTAAACGGCTTTTGATTTATTTGATTTTTTTTCAATTTTTCCCCTTTTTTTTCTCTCTAGGAGTGGGTATTACACTAAAACCTTTATTCTTCTTGCTGTTCTCTCTTCTTTTTTGCTATGTTCTTACCAAATTTCAATTATTTTCCTTCGACGACTGTTCTGTACTTCGCTATTATATTTCTACGTTTCTTCGAGCAAACCAAAAAAAAAAACAAACAGACGTTTTCCTTCAAATTCCGCGTTTTTTTTCGTTTCTGCTTTAAAAAAAACCGTTTTTTTCACTATATGAAAATTCTACAAATCATTCAAGTCTACGATTGTGTTTTTGCCTGATTTTACCCCTTTCCTCCCTCCAAATCCGGTTCCGGTTCTAATCAGCCGTTTTTCATTGATTTTCTAAATTACAGTTATAGCATCAAAGATGATAAAACATGGCACATGGGTCCAGTGATCGAAGGTAAATCACCGGTTTCCAAATATAGCTATTTGGGAATGAGCGTTGCAAGTGGTGATTTTTTTGGTGATAATTTGATCATTGCCAGTGGAGCTCCACGTTCCAATGGAACCGGTAATAAAATGGCGGGAAAAATTGCTCGATTCCTCATCATAATATTATTGTTGTTGTTTCATTGGAAATTAGGTGAAGTCATTTTTTACCAAAAAGATTCTGGTAAAATTGAATTTGATCTCAGGGGAAGACTTAAAGGGGAACAATTCGCTTCTTCGTTTGGATATTCCATGGCCAGTCTGGATTGTGATGGTGACAAGTGAGTGACAATCAATAGATGATTGGCTGATTCACCTGAAATTTTCATCCCTATCAGACACTCGGATTTGGTTGTGGGAGCGCCATTCTATTATAAAGGCACCGAGGGTGGTGCTGTTTATGTTTACCTGCAAAAAGATCTTCATCAAGGAGTTTTTGATAAGAATTTGAAATTGACCGGAAAATTTGAATCTCGTTTTGGATTTTCATTATCCAATGCCGGTGATCTTAACAAGGTAAGTCACTTTTCGCTTTAAAGGATGCGATTTCTAATTAATTCTTGTCTACTCAGGATGGATTCGAAGATTTGGCAATCGGTGCTCCTTATGAAAAGAATGGTGTAGTATACATCTATTCGGGAAGTCCATCAGGCCTCAAAAGTGAACCATCCCAGGTGATCAATGCCTTGGAATTGCCATCTCCTTTGGATGAAATCAAAACTTTTGGCTATTCTCTATCCGGTGGTCTTGATCTTGATTCCAATACTTATCCGGACTTGTTGGTTGGAGCGTATGAAAGCGATGCTATACTCCTGTTACGATCAAGGCCTATTATCAAAATTAAAACCTCTGTCAAAGGTAATATGACTCGTATCGATCCGGCCGCGGTCGGATGTACAGATGATCCGCAAAGCAAAACTGCCTGTTTTGGTGTACAGCCTTGTTTCCAATTCGTTGGCACCTTTATGTCGAAATTTTCGCTGCGTTATCGTATTGAAGCAGAAACCTTTACCGGTTAGTTTGATTTATTTGTCAAAATTGCAAAAATCCAATATTTTGTACTTGAAAACAGGCAAAAAGTATTACAGAGTGACTTTTAAAAATTCGTTGGATCAATTTCCGAACGTGGTGGAAAAAACTGTTGCATTAGGTAGGGAAATTGCCGGCTATATCAAACTAATGTTTTAAAATTGCCTCGATTTTTTTCAGATTATGGCTATTCTCGAGAATATTGTACAAGAGAAGTGATCTATTTGAAAGAAAAACAAGATATTCTAAATCCAGTATGATTTTCGATCGTGATTAATTGTTTTTCGATTAAGAATTTCCTGTTTCCTTTATTCAGATTGCTTTTAAACTGACATATTCGCTGAAACAAAGCAAACCGCAGCTTCCCCGAGAAGGTGAATCGCTTCCCAACATTAATGATTATCCTATTTTGGATCAAGAAGAAGCGCAAAGAATATTCTATGCCAATTTCATCAAGAATTGTGGTAAAAATCCAACAAAACCACAAGCTTGGATACATTTAATGAGAGACTTTTTCATTCAATTCCAAAAATTTCAAAGGTTCTGACGAAATTTGCGAAAGTAATTTGGTTTTGAAAGCAAAGTTGCTGCAAGCAGAAAAAATTGAAAAAAATAATTATACCCTTACTTTGGATGATGATAATATTATGTTGAATATAAGCCTCATCAACAAAGCAGAACCAGCTTATGATGCATTCATTGTGATCGATCATTCACCTACGTTGAATTATGTTGGTCGTAAAATAACTGATGATCCAGTTGATTGTACACCATCTTTTAGCAACAAAAGTCAACTTATATGTAATATGGGCAATCCGTTCAACAAGGGTCGAACAGATTTTCAAATCAGATTCAGTGGTTATAATATCCCTGATAAACTGCATGAATTTTTCATTCGTGCCCGAGTTGAAACGTTAGTTTATTTCTGTTGATCTTTCAATGTTTAATGTTTCAACAATATTTCTTACCCCATAGGACTAGCCGCGATATTTCTCCGGATGATAATGAAGTTGAATTCTTCACCGAAATACGTCGCAGAGCAGAATTAGAATTGACTGGTGTGTCGATTTCCGATAAAGTACGGTTCGGCGGCGAAATCAAAGGCGAACAAGCAATGGTGGGTTTTCCGAAAAGAGATTCCGATCAAGCAAAATTTTAATGGTTTTTTTTTCGCATAATGACAGAGATTCGAAGACGAGATTGGAGAAAGAGTCGATCATAGATATATTGTTAAAAATCATGGCCCTTTGAGGGTCAGAGATGTTGGCGTTATTATCAGATGGCCTTATCAAATGGAAACTGGACGAGAATTCGGAAAATGGATTCTTTACATTATTGATCGGCCAGCAGTTACCGGTCAAATTGGCTATTGTAATTTGGACGATCAGTATATTAACCCACGGAAATTTGAAAAGGTCATGGATACTATTCCCAGAAGAAAACGTAGTGTTGTTCATTCCACCAAAAGAGTACCGGACAATGATGGCCATTATCAAGAGATAGCAACCTTGTCTTGTGGTTCAAAAGCAAAATGTGTAACAATCAAATGTTGGATACAAAATATGGAAGCTAACAAGACTGCGGTTATACGTGTGAGATCAAGATTATGGAATGCCACATTCGTTGAAGAATTTTCCCATGTACACCATGTTGATATTATATCCGAAGGTCGAATCGTACTGGAACCTAGCTATAATATCGTTCAACAAAATGAACAAGACGATAGATTCGCTGTAATTACCATTATATTTTTCTATTGCTTTGAAAATTAGCTAATAATTGTTTTTCCCGTTATAAATTCATTCAGATTGTAACTCAAGCTTATCCGGACGCCATCCATCGACCACCACAAGCCAGTTGGTGGTGGTATTTATTCGGTATACTGGTTGGTTTCATCTTGTTGGTTTTCATCACATGTCTCCTCTACAAGGTATTCGGACAGAATCCCTGTTTTATATACTTTGATAAAGTTTTTAACACATTCTCTATTTCCGATTGTATTTTTAGGCTGGCTTCTTCAAACGAGAAAAAGGTTACACGCAGGTCAGCAACAATGTGAATGGAGCTGATTATGAATGAAATCCTGTGAAAAACCGAATCCCGGCAACTATTATTATCGAATATTAATCTTTGTAATTATCGTACCAAATATACCGAAACATTCCTCAGATTTTTCTCTTTAATGTGCGAATCGACACCCAATTATATAATATACCACAATTTTCCCTTGGATAATTTTCAATTTGATCAAACCATACGAAGCAGCTTTTTGTTTGTTTTATTGGACCATTTTGTTTCCCAATGGGCCCACACACAATGTGTCCAAATGTATTATGTAATTTCGACAAATTTATTTATAAAAATTGATTTATATAAAAATAACATGAATTATTATTTTTGAGCAATGAATTTTATAAAATTCACCTGTTGCTATTTTATTATTTTTCTTGAAATCTTTAACTCTCCTCAACCCTCTTGACCTTGGATTTCAGGTTAATCAAAGTTGATTTCAAATGTATGTACTCGGAGTGTTCGATGTGACAATATCAATATCGAAAATCGTTAATTTTTTAAGGATTGAGGGTTTTTTTATTTGGGATAACAATCGGATCTTTGATTAGTAGTTAATTACGAGGAGGGAAGAGTGGTGGTGGTGGTAAGATTCCATTGGTACGGCTTTCAACCAACCAACCGTAAGATTGATCGATATAAAAGCACACCGATCATACAGGTGCTTTTGGTAATTTGGCAAAAGTTTTTGCATCCAGTGCATCCAGATCCATCCAATCTATTCCAAGTCCGTACACACATCCAAAAATGAAATTGTTGAAAGTATTGTTCTTCTTGTTCATGTTGGTGGCAGTCGCTTTGGGCGAGATGCATCGTTTTTGCGGAGATCACGGTGATTGCAAACATGTGGACAAGAACAATCCGGAAGAATGTTGCATCCCGGGCAAGCTGAATGGTTACCACGAATGTCTGGACAATCCAAGTCCGGGCAAGCTTTGTCCACCATTGTAAAATTCGTCCCCTAATCCGTCCCTTTATTCAATGAATTTCAATAATTAATAAACGAAATTTAAATATCGAAAAACCTGTGTGTCTACCTGTATTTACCTGTCTGACGGGTGTTGATTCTGGAAAAATCCTGAAATCACCTAGGCACAAATCGATCGATCCATAGATTCGCAATCAATCAAGATTCTCAATTGAGGAGGTTGAACAAAAGCGCCAAAGTAATGCAGGCAGTGTAAACGCCCAACGCCAGCCACCATATCAATTGTTCATGAAGTTTTTGTTCGAAATTTTTCAACACCAACAATCCGATCGTTAGGCCGGCTAGAGCTCCGGCCAAATGGGCAACATAGGAAACGGATCCTTGATGAATAGAATCTGATGAGTATCGATGATAAATGGCAATGCTAACATCGACTGAGGCTGGAGTTAAATTTGGGGGGTTCAAATGATAAAATCAAATCAAATTGAAATGAAATGATGTTTCAATGTTTTGATGCAATGATTTTTTTGCAATTATATCCATACCGATTAGGAACACTCCAATCACCCGTAGCAACCCCAGTTCCAAATGATTATAATTAAGCAACACGTTGGATAAATGTGCTGCAAGCAGCGCGTACACACCACCGGAAGCACCAACCAAATAAACATTCGAATCAAAAACGGATGTAGCCAATGAACCGGCTAGAACGCCTGCCATGTACACCGCACCGATTCTGGCCGATCCATGAACCATTTCCAGTGGTAGACCAACCAATAGCTGAACCAACAGGTTGAATATAAGATGAAGCCAACTGTAAGTGAATTGTGTAATAATAGTTAGTTATGTAACGGGGCCATTTTGGGATACAAAAACGAACCCAGCATGTAGGACCATGTAAAGGAAAAATCTCCATATTTCACATTTTCTATCCGGTCGATATATGAAAATACTATCAACAGGAATAGGACCACTGGTGGTGACTTCAACTTGATTTACGATGGTGTAATAAGCAAAGAAAATCAACTACGTAAACATTCACCAAATGATAATAGTAGTAGTATTATGAACCGGAGCGAGAGAAGGCCGTAGGAGGAACGGGAACGGGAACAACAAAAAAAATTGGACAATGATAAATAATGGTGGTAATAAATAATCGGTAGGCTTGTTGATATTTTAAATATTTTCCAAACACAAACCTCGACCAAAGTAATGGTTAATATGAAGAATGGTGGCGGCATACATGAATACATATCTGCATAATATTTTCGATCTCTTTCATCATCCAAAAAATGTTTGGCCACCGTTCGGATCATTTTGTTGAATATTTTGGGCATGGATACCATACTGGAAGTACTGGAAGCTTTGTTCATTGTGGCCGATATTGTCGGTGCAGATCTCTCATTCTTGGTATCATAATCGTTTTCATGATGATGATGATGATGATGGTTAAGATGGTGGTGGTGCTGGTTGTGAAGCACATTATCATTGGTCGATTGGTGATAATGTACGGAACATAATGGTGAATGAGAATTCGGTTGTATCGTTTGTAAATCATTGTTGGTGGTGGTGGCGGTGGCGGCATCCAATCCAAGTCCACAAGAATTACTTGGCGTTATACACTGGGCAATGGTGACTGGCGAAAGACTAGCAGCGTTCCCGGATTGGAATGAATAGCTTGGCAAACTGTTCATGGAATTATCCACATCCATCGTGTGTGAAACATGTTGCATTTTTTCCACATCAAAATTATTCACATCCGATGGTAACAATTGATGATGATAATGTGGATGATGCGGCTGCTGCTGCTGCTGTTGGCCATAGGTTTTCGTATGACCACCACCATAGGTATTCTGTCGATGTCTGCTAATCACATCTTCATGATAATGATGATGATGTGATCGATACAGATCACCGGAAAAATTATATAAATAATTCTGATAGGCACTGGGCATGTTCGTTGTTCTTCTTATTATTTTTTTGGGAAAGATGTTGAATATTTCATTCACCGTCGGTTTCTGATTAAGCTAAATCCATAAAGATTAACACAAGATAAAGGATTAAGGATAATGGATTAATGGATCGAAGCGCTCAGAAGCTTTTTAGAGGATGGATGAATTATTTGGATGGCCTGGGAATCCGGAGGACAATCCTGAGGGGGATCAACCCTCGTTATGATGATAACGAATAACGAATATTCAAATCTGGTTTTTTTTCACACACACGCAGGCAGGCACTCGCACTCGCACCGACACAATAGTCTACCAGGTAGTAGACTCTACCTGGTCTACCTGGTCGGTCGGGCTGTCATTCAGGTGATAATCGTTTATTATGGCCATCATTATTATTATCATTATTTCCATTGTCATTTGGAAGAAACAAAAGCTTCGTTTATGCCCAGACACTAACTAAACTAATTAAAAAAGCTTGGAAATATCACGGAGCTCGTTACGGCCAACGGGAAAAGGGATTGTTTAGGTGCCATGGGAACAACGATAATATTATTAATAATGGTAACAATAGTAATGGTAATGCTAATTAATGAAACAACCAAGAAATCAACCAACAACGGTTAGATCCGAAGCCCAACCAACGAACGATTGCATAATTCATCTCCATCATCATCATCATGAATATGTGGATTCCTTCTTGTTGTTGCTTGGCGCTTGAAATCAACTCCCTACTTTTACCTGTCAGATACCTGCCTGTGCAAAATACAATTCGTAGCGCGAATTACGATAATGATTTCATGAAACATTATTTTTTTTTTTGATCTACATTGTGTGTGATGTGGCTAACAATGTGATGTTGTTGCCGCGCGATTGTTGTTGTTGTTGTTGTATTACCTGGCTGCGAATACGAAATCAATTTACAAATATGGGAACGGCTAAAATATATTCTCTCCCGTATACGTAGTAGACTACGGGTGTATACGGGATCCTGTTTTGGTCAAGCGTGTACGATATGAGAAGACACACACACACACGGTGTGTGTTGGCCATATACAATCATTATGAAACATCCGTAAGCACGCCATTTATCTTTCCGCAAAAGCGGATACTGGATACCAACCGTACATCGACAACAGCGAAAGCAACAAGAGCAACAAGTGGTCTGAATCCATAATAACAATAATAATGATGATGATGATGATGCAATAACGGATGTAGCATCTCTGGAGAGATGGAGATGGCAAGGTGGTTATGTGGCCAGGTAAGGCCATCGCCAGTATTGCAGATCATCATCATCATCATCTCTTATTCATCAACATCAACCCAACAAGAAGAAGAAGAAGAAGAAGAAGGCACCTACACTCTATTCGTACTTGGTATTTGGCCAACCAACCAACCAACCTACGGACTGGCGAACTGACGAACGAAGAAGCAACCAAACATAATATAATTGCATCATCTTGGCCAACCAACGTTTGATTTAAAACAACGACGACGACGAGGACAACGGCGGCGGCGAAGACCTCGAAGACCTCGACGACCAACTCAAGAATGGCCTCTGGTAGTAAGAGAGATGGAGATGGACACTCTGGATACTCTATTTATGCCAAGTAATCATCATCTTCATCATCATCATCAAAAAATCTCAAGACACACACTCGCACACCTTAGCTTAGCTTATTTATATGACCGAGGAATGGAAAAAGCGCGCGGAGGTGGATTTCTTGGAAATCTTATGTGAATGTGAATATGAAGACTAGAAAAAAAAGATTGTTGAGAATCCAATATGAAGGGACAATGACTGATTCTCGAGTTCTCGTTCTCTCGCTCGCTCTCTTGTTCTTTTTGTCCGCGTCTTCGACGTCAAATGATTTGACCTCTTCAGGCCAACAAAATTAATTGTGCAAGATTCACACACACACACACACACGAACATCGGACAGACTTGTTCACCTGGTCAGATTGTGTGTTGGGCTGTTGGATGGCCAGGGTTGGCTAAAATCATCATCATAATCATCATCATAATAATTGTCACCACCACTGGTCAGTCAGTCAGTCGACGACCAAGAGAATGACAAGCACCAACTACACTGGACACAACAACCAGATGATCATGATGATGATAATGACCACGACCAACACACAGAGAATGTCCAGCCAGGATCATGCATCCGAAACACCACTGGACAACATCAGATTCAATCAAATTTGGATTTTATGGTTGTTGTTTAGTCCCGACAAAGTATTACACAACACACAATTATTACATAACAAGGGTAGCTTGGGTAAACACACACATCCCAAGACCAAGGGAAACGGATGGGTGTGGACCACATCATCAGGTTGAACGCGAAACGCGAAACGGAAATCATCACATTGATCAAACACACACAACTAACCTTTTTGTGTGGGTGGGTGTTGGTTTAAATTTAGAGTAATAATTTAAAATTCAAAACGAAACAAAATGGTTTTCGTCCTCGGCAAACACAAAATCCTACACACGAACACACACACACACTTGATTTGGTGGCGACCGTGGTGGACAAAAGCTTGAAACAAAATGAAATGGTAAGCGGATACACCATCTCCCTCTCTTTCATTGAGATTCAGCCTGGTGTGCGCGTGTGTGAGTGCATGTCTGGGATGTTCTCTATTGGTGCTCCGCGCGCGCTATTCAAGCAAAGCGAAGGCAAGCACAACAACAGCCAAACACAACAACGCACGCACAAGAACCTGCCTGCCTGCCTGCCTTTTTCAATGTTTCAATATACACACGAGAACAAGTAAGACAAGACTCCTCCTATTTCATGCGATAGCTCCGCCTTGTTTGCTTGCTTTTGGCTTTGGCTTTTGGCTTTGGCTTTGGTAAAGGGAGATAGACAGAGAGACAAAGCGAGAGGCAGAGTGAGCGAGCATAATGCCCACACGAAGACACACACTCCGACAGCACAGCCAACCAAACATCGGCAATCGAACCGCACGCAATGAATGAACAACAGTGGTGGACAGTGGACGCTGTTGCTTCACTAGCGCGCGAGAGAGAGAGATTGATGTTGGTGATTGGAGGATGAAGACGATGAAGAAGATGATGATAATAAATAATAACCAGCAGCCAGGATGGTGGACAACAACCATCACACACACCCAGACACCATCTTGTTTGATGATATTGTTGCTGCTGGTTGCCATTGGTGTGGTCACTTGCGCGGCCGGTGATTTTCGGTCGCTCGGTCGTTTTGGCCATCACCATCATGATGTTTTGTTCTGGATTTCATTATTATCATTCTTATTATTAGCATTAACATTATTATTATCCTCATTATTGATGATGGTGCCCGTGGACACGTGCCAAGTCAACCTTGCACGCCGTGTGTCTAAAAGCTTGACAACAATCCCCCCGTGAAAGACATATGGTCAATATGCGCGTATTTGGATGATATTGTCGCGTAGTTGGTCGTCGTAGGTTGGTCGTCGGAGGTCGGCCGTTCGGTCACGGTTAGCTGCCGTTTTTTCATTCCTTCCTCTCGCTCTCTCTCGCTCGTTGGCTCGTTAATTGTATTAATATGTATACCTGAACTCATTTCCATCTCTCCCTGGGTCTTTCGTTTTGTGCTTTGTGCTTTGTTGTTGAAACGTCGTTGTTGATTTACGAAATGAATGAATGTGAACGAACACTACAAAATAGTGGTGTGTAGTATAATAAAAAACAGGAACGCGCGATATATCCTCGGTGGCTCGCGCGCGACATAAAATTGTCGTCGGTTTGGTTGGCTTGTTGGCTGGTTGGTCGATCTATTTCGCAACCTGTCAACTTGTGGCAACCAGACCATCCCGGGCAAAAGGAAGTCGTCGTTCAAAGCTGAAATGAATGAATGAATGTGTCTGCGCTTAGCCTAACCTAACTTGACAAACAGAAACCAAAAAAGCAATATAATGCCACATATAGCAAGCAAGTTAGTTAGTTTAGTGCTAAAGTGACGCGTGCTGAAGAAATACTATGCGTGTGTGTGTGTGGTGTGTGTTTGCTCTCACATTCAATTGTGGTCGTTTTTTTTGTTTCGAGGGTATACGATGTGTGTGCAAACACAATCTGGATGATTTTTTCTTCATTCAATTGGATTGGCCTTTGGCATAAGGCCATTTCAGCGAGAGCCAGATCAACAACAACAACGACAACAGCAGCTGCTGCTGCAGAAACAACTGATTGAATCACAAATCCAAGAGAATGAAAGCCCCAATACACCAAGTTCCAATGTTCCAGCAACCAGGGTTGGTGGACCAATCACACACTGCGTATACTCTTGTGCCGAGCACAATCCCTCTCGGTCCTACAGTTTATAATTATATTGAATTACCATGGCGAGCCACCACCATACAACCGATTGTACCACAACCATACATTGCCCTTCTCTCTAGGGCCCGGTGTGGACGGTAGACAGGTCTCTCCCGTTTGGTTGGTTGGTTGGTTGGTTGGGGACCAAACTGTCATTGGTGTGTGCACGTGCTACAACGTGTGCACTGTTTCGGTGTGTGTGTGTGGACTTCCTGCCCCCTGTTCTTTTTAGGAAATCTCTCTCCATGGCCAGGTTCATGGCACACATCTGTTGCTCGCATGGCACACACAACACATTGTGCATTTTCTCTTGACGACAATTCCATAAAAACACACCAAGTGTGTGTACAGATCCGAAACAGATAGAATGATTGACTGCACACACACCAGCACATTGCCAAGCCAAAAAAAACCAGAGCGCGCGCGGGTATTTTCATTTGAAAATCACCAGAAGAAGATTAGAATTTTCCAACAGCCTGTGTTTGGAACTGTGTGCGAGTGTGTGAGGCTAATGGTAGTTGGATGGCTGGCTGGTTAGGTTGCCCGGATGGTTGCGTGTCCCAGTAGCCATCAAATTTAATTGTAAGCTAAAATAGCTTTAGCTTGACCTGACCTGCAGTCAGTCGACACAGAGAGCAAGCTAGAGCGAGAGAGCGAGGGAGAGACATATGCTCCGTGGCACGTGTCTGAAAACAGACCTCGCGCGACCGATCGAGGATCTCCCTCCTCTCTGTGATCCTCCTCGGTTTCCCCCATCACCATCACCACCACCACCGCCACCACCACCTCTGGATGATCATTATAATCATTCAAATTCGTGGCCCCAAAATCTCTAATTATGATTATTGTTAATTGTGTTATGGTGGTGATGCCAAACGATGGCCACGAAGAAGGCAACAGCAGCCAAATGTGACAAGTAATGGTAGCAGCAACGATGGTACCATTACCATGGTTTTAAGATCTAAATTTAGATTCGAGAAATTTGATCAACACAGACACACGCTAGAGCGCTACGCGATACACATCTTGCAAAACTGGTTCTCCAAAATTAGGATGATCTTGATGGATCCATGTGTGTGTGTGTGTGTGTCGACCATCTATGGCTTCATTCATGGATCTATTTCCGCCACATGCGTAACACGTGTGTGTGTGTGTGGACACTATTGTTATATTGGATATATATTTATATCATAATACGCTCAGCGTGATATGATTGGACAACCACGGCAACCAACACCACCACCAACCGAACCACCACCAACAACAAGAAGACAACCATCGGGGCCAATCGTTCAAGCCCGAAACACACACACGATCAACAACAATGTGACATTTTCAGCTGCCGCTGTTGTGGAAGCTGAAGCTAAAGCTTCTCGACGATTCACTGAGAGAGACCAGTAGCAATCTCTTCTTTGGCTATTGTTATGTGTGTGTGTGTTGGCTAATGATTCCGTTTTCTGAATGATCATCAAGACCATTCTCTAACTCTCTCGCTCTAGCTCTCGCTTTTTGGACTTGTCTTTTGGACTTGTCGTTTTGATTGTCTTCTCTTGTCTTGTCTTGGTCTCCTCAGGGTCGCGGTTCAATGATTAATTGATTAATTTCTTCGTTGGTTTGAAGAAATTGACCAAAATTAACAACCGACAAGAAGAAGGTTGGAAGGTGGTACCTAGGGTGAAATCGGTTACCAGAAATCGTTGTCGTTGTTGGCAGACCAGAAAATTGTAGGCGTTCAGGTGAATTTCAGGAGATACACCAAGTTCGAATTAGAAGGATCGCTCGCTTCTTGATTTAGTTTCAGTCAAAACTAAAGACACAATTTTGTTGGCGATTGCCATTGGAAGAGAGAGAAAATGATAATAAAAAAAATTTGAATTCAAAGCAAGAAGAAGAAGAATGTGCCAAGCCCAATACACCAACTCAATTTCGACCAAGACGAAGAAGAATGTTTAACCGGAGAACAACATTCCGACAACCAACCAACCAACCAACCGAAATTGGTTATTGTGTGTGTGCGCGTTGGTCGCCATCGAGGACCGATGGCACACAATTGCTTCATTACTTCAATGCACAATGTGACTTGGGGCAATTCTGGCGGCATCTTCAAAATTCCGAGTTATTGTTGTTGTTAAGTTGGTCGGCTGGCTGGTTGGTTTCATTGGTCCAGCCTGGTTGGTTGGTTGGTTTTGGTCGTCAAGCTCATTTAGCTAGCTTTAGGTTTTGAAGACTTGTAGCAATTGTTACAAAAAGGTGTTATTGATTGCGTGTGTGTCAAAATAAGCTTCTTGGGAATATATATTTTGTTGAAACATTCTTTCATTTTATTGTTTGTTGATCCCTCGAGCCAAAAATGACATAATGACACTTGTTGAATCTTGGTTGGTCGTAGAGAGATTCTCAGGGTACCAGCTAGCTAGCTAGCTTTGCGCGCACGAGAAATCTTCTTCATGGAGAGAATATCTTGGAACCACCAAACACACTTAGATCGGTTGATCCGACTCACAAAGAGCGGTTGGTTGGTCCGCATAGAAATAGAAATAGACATGTTTTTCAAATGGAAATAGAAACACAAAAAGAGCCTGGTGGACCTTCTAATTCTGGCTATCAACACATTGGGATAATCGATTTTCGACCAACAACCAATCAACCAACCACCATCGAGGAACCATCGAAATACCGAAAAAGGAAAAGAACCTTTTAAAATTAGCGATGATGGTTGATGATATTGATGATCAGGATGATGATGATGATTGCTTCGGCGGCAGCGGTGAAAGATGTAAGTGTGTGTGTTGGTGTGCCTCCTTCGAACACAACAACATCGAACATAATTATCTTCTTGTTATTGTTGAAGACCAACCAGAAAAAACCGAGGAGAAGAATAAGAAGATCTTTCCAATAATAGTGATAATAATAATAAATCTTCAAGCCAATAATGTTTTGTTTGGCTTTTTCTGGTTGGTCTTCTAGTTGGTCTTCTGGTTGGTGGTAATCATGTCGATGATGATCATCACCATCCTCGGTGTGGTGTGGCAAACGCGCTTTGGCGGATCCAAACGCACACGCAAGCAAGCACGCACACACACGCACAGATACTCAGGAAATAAATTAAAAGGCGCAGATTGAACACGTCAAAAACGACCGAAAAAAAACGACGAAGTTAATTGTGAACAATGTCCAGAAAATGTCCAGAAATAGCCTCGTGTTGTAGCAGTGTTTTGTAAACACACACACACCACCATTGGCACCAACCAACCAACCAATCAACCAGCAGAGCTCGGCGGTGATCTGGTCCGGCCAAGCGTGTGTGGCCAAGAATATATCGATCAGATGGCCACCAAACCCCCGGAAAACCGAAACAAACCAACAAACAAAATTAAGAAGAAATCTGCTAATTATTGTTGTTGGCCCAAATGATCACCATTTGGTTCATTAATGGACCATCATCATCGAACTGGACATGGAGTCCTGGAACCATCGTGCCATCAATGAGCCATCAATGATCATCATCTGCCGACCAGCAGGCCCAGCAACCGATCTTCGAACATTCAACAAGTGGTTGGGCTAAAGCGGATTTGAAACAAAAGCAACAGCACCATGTGCGCTGTGCGTTGGATATGGATCGGCGATTCGGCAAACGACCCGACCAAACGAATCAACGAATCAACGAACGAACGATACATTTATATGATTTTCTTTTTTTTGGGGTCACAAAAATGTAATGACAATCGTGCTGAAGATGGTGAATATATATATATATCTGTAGTGGGACGGTGGAATAATATAAAGGTAATAAATGGCTCGTCTC